>CM033644.1:200999927-201196084 GCA_019512145.1 Engystomops pustulosus
TAATTTTCCACCCCATGGCCCTTTCATTACAGCCTCTGCACCTACAGTGTGAAAGCGGTTAATAATTGTGATTTATGGTTATGTGAATATTTTGGTGCAGTAATAAAATGTATTTTTCACTTAGTATGGAAACATCTGCAATGTGTTCTCACACATATTGTTCTTCACATACTATTTTGAAGAACAGCGTTGTGCACACGTGTCTTCCATAAGTAGCAGATATAGTGAACATCTGCAATGTGTTCTTCACTGTGTTCTTTCAATGTGTTCTTCCATTGAAAACATCTGCAAACATCTGCAATGTGTTCTTCAGTGTTCTTCTTTCAATTTGTTCTTTCAATGAAAAATGCTCGAGTCTCCCATTGAATTCAATGGGGCTGTATTCGAGACAAGCAACTCGAGCTCGGGAAAAAGTTTGTCTCCAATAACGAGTACCCGAGCATTTTAGTGCTCGCTCATCTCTAATCAATACAGATCCCGAGATTTGAATTCTCATCCAAATAGTTTAAATTTTTTGCATTTTTATCACATTCAAAAATAACATTTGGTACAGAATATCCCAATAGATGGCCCCTGCATTCTAGCTTCAATATAATGCAGTTGTGTTGTACACTTTTAGGAAGTCCCTAAGGAAGATGTTTCCACCCCAGTCTTCACGAAATGCGTGTCTTGGAGATTACTCTTCCTTTCCTTCAAACGTGGAGAGTGGAGTTTATACTAAAAAACTCTATTTGGTCCCATCTGACCACATGAACTTCACTCAATAAGGGGTCCAAGACACTGAGATACTCATAGGAACGGGATGTTAGTCTACAACTCGGCACAGCTCACCATCTTCTATTAAACGCAAGCTCCTCATTCTGAGCCATTCAACAGTGGAAAATCTTCCAGTTATTTTCTTATTTTGGAGAGATATTGATGGGAAAATTTTATAAGGCTAATAAAAATGGTTATCACCGTGATTTTCTTTGTGGTTTAACAGCTCTATCTAACGGCCATTACATTACATTCGTAGGTACAATGTGTAAGCTTGACTCTTGCATGAGAAGGAACGTTCAGAATTTCCAATGAATTATGTTTTTAATAAATTTTAAAAAAATATAAAAATACATTTCACCCATGAGCCCTCTATACAGCCTCTGCAACTAAGTGTGAAAGCGGTTAATAATTGTGTGATTTAGGTTATGTGAATACTTTGGTGCAGTAAAATGTATTTTTCACTTATGTATGGAAACATCTGCAATGTGTTCTTCACACAATATTGTTCTTCACATTACTATTTGAAGAACAGCGTTGTGCACACGGTGTTCCATAAGTTAGGATATACGTGAACATGCAATGTGTTCTTCACTGTGTTCTTTCAATGTGTTCTTCCATTGAAAACATCTGCAAACATCTGCAATGTGTTCTTCAGTGTTCTTCTTCAATTTGTTCTTCAATGAAAATGCTCGAGTCTCCCATTGACTTCAATGGGGTCGTTATTCGAGACAAGCACTCGAGCATCGGGAAAAGTTTGTCTCGAATAAACGAGTACCCGAGCATTTTAGTGCTCGCTCATCTCTAATCAATACAGATCCAGAGATTTGAATTCTCATCCAAATAGTTTAAATTTTTTGCATTTTTTATCACATTCAAAATAATATTTGGTACAGAATCTCCCAATAGATGGCCCCATGCATTCTAGCTTCAATATAATGCAGTTTGTGTGTACACTTTTAGGAAGTCCCTAAGGAAGATGTTTCCACCCAGTCTTCACGAAATGCTTCTTGGAGTATACTCTTCCTTTTTCCTTCAAACGTGGAGAGTGGAGTTTATACTAAAAAAACTCTATATTGGTCCCATCTGACCACATGAACTTCACTCAATAAGGGGTCCAAGACACTGAGATACATCATAGGAACGGGATGTGTAGTCTACAACTCGGCACAGCTCACCATCTTCTATTAAACCGCAGCTCCTCATTTGAGCACATTCAACAGTGGAAAATCTTCCAGTTATTTTTCTTATTTTGAGAGAGATATTGATGGGAAATTTTTATTAAGGGCTAATAAAAATGGTCATCACCGTGATTTTTCTTGTGGTTTAACAGCTCTATCTAACGGCCATTACATTACATTCGTAGGTACAATGTGTAAGCTCTTGACTCTTGCATGAGAAGGAACGTTCAGAATTTCCAATGATATTTGCTAATGGGCATCGGAGATCAAGGAAGGGCAGAATACAGAAAGCAAGGCTGACTTCTGCCTGCGGGGTCTCTATATATTCATAAATAAGGAACATATCTAACAATACGTAGCAATGCTGAGCAATGGTTTACCTGGTGTGTTATTTCCGGCTTTCTGGGTCTCTGGTCTAGCACTGACACAGCTTTCGTTAATAAAGATATTGCCATGTCACACTCCACTGCACATAGTGGTGCGGCAAGCAATGCCATCAATAAGGTTAGAGTATCCCTGTCCATGAAAGGTTATAAAAGGTACATAAGGGCAGTAGCTCAGGGCCAACATCATAGGGAGACCAATATAAATGCAACATTCACGGCTTTAAAGAGAAAATCCGCTTTAATGCAAAATTCGGATAGCTTAACCCTTTTCCTGCAATCCATGGTGCTGTAAATGCAACACGAATATACAAAAAAAATATTAAAAAATATACATAAATAACATAAAATCTAACATAAATTAAAATCAGGCGAAAAAGTGTAGATAGTAAGTTGAACAATATCAGTGGGATTAACTGAGAAGAAAGAAAAATTCATATTGATTGGAAAGTTTGTAAAAAAAAAACCCTATTTATATTGAAACAATTTTGATCCTTAAAGGGGTTGTCCGCTTTCAGGAATAATTGATATTGTTTATGTCATGAAACGTTATACAATTTTCCATATTCTTTCTGTATTAATTTGTATCAGTTTCTAGATCTCTGCTTGCTGACATTCTATACAGGGGTCCCCAAACATTTTACATAGGGGGCCGTTCATTGTCCTCTCAGACCGTTGGAGGGCCGGATAATAGCAGTACATGTGACCGCATCTGTAATACAATGCCCCCCCCCTCAATTAATTATTAATACTGCACCCCCTTGTGAAATTTTAATACTGGCCCAATCAATTAATTAATTGGGTCAATTAATTATAATACTGGGACCCTCTCCATTAATATTGAATATGCTGCCCCCTCTATATTACTGGAGTCCCTCATAATTATTACCTATGCCCTCCCCCACATAATTAATTTTCCTATGCTGCCCCTCCACCATTACTATTTAATGCCCCCCACCATTAGTTTTTTATTGCCCCCCCCATTAGTTATTTATATGCCCCCCCCCCACCATTAGTTTTTATATGTCCCCCCCCACCATTAGTTATTTATATGTCCCCCCCCCCACCATTAGTTATTTTTATGATGCTCCCATGAATTATTTCATATATTAGGCGCCCCCGCTGGCACAATGTTTTTACTGCTGCTTAAAAAAATTAAAAATCCTATACTCACTCTGGCTCCCGCGTCTTCTTCTAGCAGCTGCCGGAACAGCTCCCGAATAATAGTGCTCGAGCGGCCGTTTCCGGACGATCGAGCATATCTGTGACGGGAGGAGCTTCCTGTCCGGACGGAGGAAGCCTGCCTGACTGCGGGGGCCGCAATAGAAACGGTCCGCGGGCCCACCCTGTTCTATAGGAATCTTCATAGTGAACTCCTGTGGATAAAAAACAGACCATTGTGATTATGAAGCCACTAGTGAACACAGAGCAGTATGAGAGCTGGGTGTTAAGACAAGCCCAATACTCGACCGACCATCACATGACCTACTGGCATACTGGTGTGTGGCCACCTTGCAAGATCGCTCTTCATTTTAATTACTTATGTCCTTGCAAAAAAAAAAGGCTTTCAAATTATGCAAATGAGCCTGAGGGGCTCAAGGCCCCTCAAAAAATCAATTGTACCTGGGGGTGACATAGTAGTAGTGGGATAGATGAGGCATTTCAGGTATAAAAACAGTTATATTAGGGATGACAAAACAGCAGTGACAGAGGGGGTGTTTATGGTAGCACCAATTGTATCTGGGTGGCATAGTAATAGTGGTAGATGGATATTTCGGGTTAAAACAGTTTTTTGGTGACAAGTAGTAGTGGACAGATGGGATATTTTAGGTAAAACATGTTATCTTGGGTGACATAACAGCAGTGGATATGAGGGTATTTTGATAGCACCAGTTATATATAGGTGACATAGCAGTGATGGGATTACAGGGGTATTTATGTGAGTACCAGTTATATTTGGGGAAAGCAGAAGAAGTGGATAGATATCGACAGTGGAGTAAATAGGAGAGGCAGGGCCCCAGCAGACTTTCTGAAGGGGACCCCCTGCGGCATAAAAATATCCACATATCACATTCCTATATACATAAACATACAGTTCACACTCATACATACACATTTACACTGCTACACACAATATAGAGCAAACAACCTCACAATATCAAACAATACAGTGCCATATACAAACATTCAGCTTACATACACACATAACGCACTGTATTTATACACACCATATACCAATTACACAATACGCATATACACATTCCCAGATACACACACATAAACAATATATACCACAATGTGCAGCGTAATATGTATATAATGGTGCACATTTTCATTCTTTAGTCTAAGGTCAGATGAGGGGGCCCCCTGACATAGCAGTGCTATGGCTGCTACACTGTAGTTACGATGTCGATAGATTTCAGGTAAAACCAGTTATTTTTGGGTTCCATGCGACAATGAGTAAAAGGGCGGCAATTATAGTAGCACCTCTCTTATCTAGGTAACATGGCAGCAGTGGGTACAGCTGACTTTCCAATTGCGCCAGTCACGGCTCCAATGTGTAATAGGGACATTCACAATAGCAGAAGATCTCTATATGGCCTCGGTGACAATGGGTCATTGACTATAGAAATAGAAGTCAGAATGTTCTTGTTGGTCGATGCGGAGTTGCTCCATCTATTTGGATGTCAGGCATCCTTGATTTTTCCTGCAGCCTAATTGCATTAATTTCACTTAATTTCAATAATTGCTTTTATGCAGATGTTAATAGACTACAAGTCATTACTATACATGACTGATTAAACCAAAACGGATTTTCAGCGCACTTCCCCTTTAAATCTTGTGCATCCTAACATTAACTAAGCTATCTGCCTATTAAAGTGATGTTAACAAATTTACATTAATGATGATGGAGTATCCCTACGTCAATTAATGCAGTGTTAACCAGGATGTACGCCATTAAGAGCAGAGCGTTTTGTCGTCGCCCCCATTATTACAAATGTATGCAAATGGGGATATTATATGCATCTGGCTGTAGTTGCTGTGGATTAGGAGTACTTATGAAGTCTGCTGGAAGAGCGGAATTGGAAAAAGAGACATCATAGTGTCACACTCCAGAAAAGACAATTATTGTGTCAGCGAGATTGAGAGGTACATAAGCATCACACAGTGTAAAGGCGGAATAGACTGCAGCAGGAAAAATGGGATCCGTATATATCACATAGTGACACATGATGGCGCAACGTGCAGAGTCTTATGATCCCAGCTGTAGAATAGAATGGGGCCCGCATCCGTTATATATCATAGGACACCTGATGCCGCAACGTGTGGAGTCTTGTGATCCCAGCCATAGAATAGACTGGGGTCCGCATCTGTATATAACATAGTGACACATGATGCCGCAACGTGTGGAGTCTTGTGATCCCAGCCTTAGAATAGGACTGGGGCCGCATCCGTATATATCATCATGAGACACATGATGCCGCAACGTGTGGGAGTCTTGTGATCCCAGCCATAGAATAGACTGGGGTCCGCATCCCGTATAATCACATAGTGACACATGATGGCAACGTGCGGAGTCTGTGACTCCAGCCATAGAATAGACTGGGGCCCGCATCCGTATATATCACATAGTGAACATGATGCCGCAACGTGCGAGTCTTATGATCCCAGCCATAGAATAGACTGGGGTCCGCATTCGTATATATCACATAGTGACACATGATGGCGCAAACGCGTGGAGTTTATGATAGCAGCCATAGAATAGTCTGGGATCCGTTATATCACATGTGAAACATGATGGCGCAACGCGTGGAGTCTTAGAATGCAGCCGTAGGATAGACTGGGATCCGTATATATCACATAGTGACACATGATGGCGCAACGTGCGGAGAGTCTTATGATCCCAGCCATAGATAGATGGGGATCCGATATAATCACATAATGAACATGATGGCACAACGGTTGGAGTCTATGATCCCAGCCATAGATAGACTGGGATCCATATACATCACATAGGACAGATGATGCGCAATGCGTGGGGTCTTATGATCCCCGCCGTAGATGAATAGACTGGGATCCATATATATCACATAGTGACACATGATGGTGCAACGCGTGGGGTCTTATGATTGCAGCCATAGAATAGGCTTTGATCCGCATCTGTATAATCACATGTGACACATGATGGGCAACGTTTGGAGTCTTAGAATGCAGACCGTAGGATAGTCTGGGATCCGCATCCGTATTTATCATATAGTGACACTGAGGCGCAACGCATGGGTCTTAAGACTCTTACCATGTGCGCACATCTGTCACAATATGGAGCCAATTATTTCAGGATATCTAGTAAATGGGGAAGGATAGATATAGATGAATGGATGGTAGATAGAGAGGGAGGGAAGGAAAGATTGAAGGAATAAAAGGATCCATAGATGATAGAATAAGTAATTTGTAGATCAATATTGGATAAGTACAAACAAGATATCAGGGTTAGATATATCACACTGGAAAAGCGCTGCATCTGTGTATGATGCAATCCTCCCCTTCATACCCCAAATCTGAAATCTCAATTTGGTTCTGCTGCCGGAATTTCTATGCCAGATTCAAACTACAGTAGAAAAACCCCTTGATATGTGTAATGCGCAGGTGTGTGAGTGGGGGCGCCCTCGCCGGCCCAACGGCCAATGACCCAACTAGCTATGCTCCCTTCACAGACCTCCACACTAATTGGTCAAAGTAACTGGGGGACAAATAAAATCAAACAAAAAAACGGAATTAGCAGTGCATAAGAAATGGCAATGCTACTTTCTTGTACTGCTTTATAGACTCCGGTTCAGCGTTGAAAAGTGTTGTAGAAATAAAAAACTGCCTGCAGAGCATTTCATTACTGAGGGGGCTGCTGCATGGGACATTTCTTTATGCGGAAGGCTGCATGGGGCATTTTATTACAGGGGAGGCAGATGCAGATCATTTAATTACTGGAGAGATGGGCCATGTCATGACTTGGGGAGGCTGGCGCAGGTGCATTTCATTGTGCAGAATTACATGTGACATTTCTTCGCTGGGAGAGCAGCTGCATGGGGCATTTTATACTAGGGGGGTGCTGCAGAGCATTTATACTCTATGGGATTTCATGTGTAATAGGAATGTGATGTAATAAGATTTATTTAGAAACTCTGTTCTCATGGATTCATCGTAACCTCAATCACATTGATTTGTGTGAATCCTGAATGTAACAAATCAGTGACGTCACATCCAATGAAACTTTTAGTAGATGGACCCTTATAGAACAGCCATTTCTTTACCATGAGGGACCTTCTTTAGCGGCTTATTTAAATCTTCTTCATTATAAGCAGAAGTGAGATGACACAGAAAAAAAAAACACCTCCGAAAAATTTATAGGACGGCAGAGTCTTGGAGCTGCACCAAGTTCTATTAAATTATCTTGATAATAAAACACAGGCCTTATCCTGTGTGTGGTTGGATGCTGGATGTGTTATAGTCTATGATGCAGTGAAATTCAATATGCTCTTGCTGGAGGAATTTGGGATGCCAGCAATCCCATTCCTGGACCTACAAGATAAGCCGTTAGGCTTCCATTAATAGGATGACATTACACTGCACACTAAGTAAGTCCTCTGGTGGAGATGAGTTCTACCATAAGCATAGACCAGGATCTTTGTTGAAAGAGCAGTGAAACTGTGGGACTCTGTCAAAGGATGTGTGATGGAAGAGGCACAAGACGTGTTTAAAGGGGTCTGAATGCCTCTTTAATTACTGAAATTTAACATTTATGCGAATATATTCTTGGCATGGGTTGTTGATCAAAAATGTATTTAGATGTTTTCTTAGCTACAATGCATCTTTTTTTTCCATTAGGGGCCCATCGGTATCAGAATTATCAGTTTTTGCCTTCCTCGGGATTACATTGTATTTTACCAATTAAAAAAATGTCTTACCCTTGTGCCAGGGAGTTGGCTATACACATCAACCTATTCTTTTGAGTAAGATTCAAAAAGGTCAACTCTCTCTCCTCATGCACTAGACTCAGTACAAATTCCAACAAATCCTGCAGGTATAGCTCTATGCCTCCGATTCACAACAGACAGCTCAATCTGTAACAGCTAAATCCTACTGCTCCCTACTCAGCCACACCCTCCCTCATGCAGCCCTTCCATCTCATAGGCAGAAAGCTCAGTCTGATACAGCTTAATCCTACTCCTCCCTCCCTAGCCACGCACCTCCCCTTAGCTGTGTCCCTTCCATCCATAGCAGACAGCTCAGTCTGATACAGCTTATCCTATTGCTTCCTCCCTCAGCTACGCCCCTTCACTCAGCCAGTTCCATCCATCTACAGCAGATAGTTCAGTAATAAAGCTTAATCCTACTTCCTCCCTCCACTAGCCCCGCACCTTCCCTCAGCCATGTCCCTTCCATCTCATAGCAGACAGCTCAGTCTGAAACAGTTTAATCCTATCACTTTCCTCCATCGCCATGCCCTTCCCTCAGCCAGTGTCCCATCCATCTACAGCAGATAGTTCAGTCTGATACAGCTTAATTACTGCTTCCCTTCCTATGTATATGAAATTTACTTGTGTTACTCAACAAGAATCTACCGTTTCTATCTCTCTCCAAAAAGGATAAAAACTGTTTAGGCCCAATGGAGTAACCTATGGCTTCTGGGCCTAATACAGAATATCTCTCCACTATTGTGTATTGTTTGTAGTACTGTTTTCTAATATTGGAAATAGAGGACTCCATATGCCACCCTTAGGTCTGAACCTGGGGTACCTGCACCCTCGGCACTCCAATTAGCATGTTTTTTCGCTTTACCACTGGTGCCTAATTGTCCCAGTAATGATGTGTCCCCCAGCCTGTGTGAGTAACTTGTCAATGAAGAAGACAAATCTCCATTGAGGCTGGTGATTGGCTGCCTTAGTTTTAATTCAAATGACATGTAAACATATTCGGCAATGGTAACAGGTACTTTTGGCACAGGATTATATGGGGTATAAGATTTGATAAAATTTTGTTATTTTTGCTGGAAACTGCCCTGGTAAAACTTTAAAGGTATTAAAAAATGTAAGCAATTAGATGTAATTAAAATAATTAAAGTTATTATTTGAAATGCATTATTTGTTTTGCAAATGAAGTGTTATTTTAGCGTATCTCCAAGGACAAGAAAAAGAATACTGTTTGTGTTTTGAAGCGTATTTAGCTATCATATAGTCCAACATATTATGCGCACTTTACAAATTATGGAGTACAAGTACGTACGAAACCGATCCAGATTATAATTATAATAATCAATCAACTATACGGCCCTGTTCAGAGCAATTTAAATGAATGGATAGTGAAATAGGTAACAGTGCTTGTACAGTGAGTGGATAAGATAAAACAAATAAAGCTAATACAAAAATCTGCATATGACCGGTACATGTGCATTCAGGGAACTTTTAGGTGCACGAGTTAGGCCTTGAAGGACAATGTAGAGAGGAGGGGAATGGATAAGGGTAGTTTAGGAAATGTTATTGGTCTGAGTAAAGGCTAAAGTGTTAATGACGTTGTGAAACTGGTCATGTTGGTAATATTCATATTGTTCCGGGTGGGCACATTGCAAAAAATTGCTTACAGCTTGTGAAAAGTCTTGGAGACAGCATTTCGAGGTGTGGATTAAGAAGATTTTATACTTAGACCATAAACGGTATGAAAAACAATGGGAGAATGACACAGGCAGACTGCTACAATAAGTTGTAGGGTGGTGGGATTAAGACTGCCATGGGCCCTGGGCCGTATGAATGTTATTCCCCCTAGAATTCACTTCTTACATGTAATATTAGAATCAAGCTACTGGGGAAAGGAGGATGGTGTCCCATCTGTCTGCTTCAATATGCGATTTCAGGACCTTTGGTGGACTTCAAAGGTCTGAAATGGCTCTAGTGTTTTTGGGGCTGGAACAGATGTATGAAGGATTTCAGGGTCAAGGTCCATCCAGTATAAGATTTGGGTGGGGGTTGGGTGACCACGGGCCCAGGCCACCACCCAAACACGTATATTTTATCACTACTGCTAGTTTACTTTGTATTCTAGGCATGGAAACATACATGATGAACTACTGTAAATTAAATAAACTCATATCTAGTAGAGACATCGCTGCAATCAACCCTGTCCATATTGGACTTACAATCTAAATGAAGTTAACTTTACAGTATATATTTGGAGTGTGAGAGGACATTATAGACATGGAAGAACACACAAACTTCATGCAAATGTTTTTTTGACTAATTAATCTCAGGAGACTCAAGAGCTTAAAAGTAGGTGCCCACCAGTGTTAAGAAATTGAATATCCTTATAGGCCTATGTCAGTAATCGTGAACCCATAGAAAACCAAAGTCCCCAAACTACTACAGAATTTATCTCAAAGTCCAACACGGCATTTTAAGCAGCAACTTATTGCTCTATGCTCTGCCTCATGTTTAAATCGTTATCGGCATCTGAGGACACCACTAACATTGAAACAATGAAGTAAAATTTTGGACTACCATTGTAGTTTTCCTTCAGTAGCACTCCGAATGGATGAATTGAGAGGCTGGAGCAGAGTTCTAATGATGACTGACCCCATCCATAACTTCATGCTCTCTGGAGTCCCAGGCTGTTTTCGCTTTAAATAGGGATGAGCATTGCACGGCCCTGGCTGCCTGGTTCACGGAAATGCTTGAGTGCTGTTGGCAAAGGCTGTGCTGGGGGCAACTGCCTAGGTGCCCTAGAAGAGAACTCTTGAGTGAACACCCTTTGGCACCCATGTCACAGTGTTGCCACACTGTCTAAAGCTATCAGAATTTCGTTGGTTACAAGTCATCTGTTTGCGGTACTATTGAACTAGCATTAAAGATTTTGGCATCTTCTATTGCTACTCTTAAACATTCCAAAGACGTGCAAACCAAAATGGAAAAGAAAGTGTCAAAAAACCCAGTCTAAAAAGTGGTGTCCAACAATTGACATTTTATATTTATCTTTTACTTTACAAAACATGGCCTGACCTCCTTTTGTAGAAAGTTCCCAAGAACAAAAACATTAGAAAGAAAAAGAAGGTTTATATTGATCGCTGTAAGGATGGCATCTAGACAGACGTTGTAGACCCTCTTTTTCTCTCCGTAGCTCATAGATTGTGTTTTTAAGCTTTACTTTCAACATGTCACACCTTGGACCTTCTTTTATCTTTTACGAGACATTCCAGTGAACGGAGAAAGCCTTGGTGTATGCTCGAAAATGGAGCTGAACAATGAGGCCTAGATAGACATTCCTCGCAGGGCTCACATCCAAGCCGAATGGTGGAGCTTGAAAAAACACAGGAATGTTTCTTTCAGCTGAGATGGAGAGGCTGAATTTGTTTGAGGATCTTTATTTGAGAAAGAACGTTTTGCAAAAAGAGTTCTCATTAATTTGTCTACGATAACTTGAATTCATGTATTTACTAGAAGACAGAGGGCCTCAGTTTACTTACCTGGCCGGAAGTGTCACACAAAATGTATTTCGGAGGATGCATTGTGCCGAGATGATGGTCCGATATCCTACATATGTCGCTTCCCTGCTCAGGTCCCGACGGAGTTCCCTTCTTCTTGTGGTGCATATAAGTGCATTGTCTCGCGAACAAAATTTGAAAGTTAAATCCTGCGCCCAGTCCAAGTCAGTCGGTCGTCCAACGTCATGCCCCCCAATTTCTGTCGCTATGAAGCCAGCGCATGTGCGCGCAACACAATCCCAGCTCAAACACCTGTTAAAACCTGTCAAAGAGTGCAATCCTGAAAAGTCCAATGAAAGTGCGCAGGGCGGACCCTTAGTAATAAGTCCCAAAGTAATAGTGGAGGCTAAGAAGAGAGAGTACTGGGTCCAAAAAGAGCAATTAACAGAAGTTGCAATTGGATTCTAGGGTTCTGGTAATACCATGAGTAGTTGATGAGCTGAAGTTCAGAGCTGGGTTTAGCTGGGTTTGAGAAACCCCTTGACTGCTGCTGGTGCTAGCATCGTTCAGAAGCATTAACTTTTTAAATGCCATTGGCAAAGTCGACAGCAGCATTAAATGGCCAAAACTACCCCCCAGCACAGCAAGCGGTGACAAAGGAGTCACCATTTTGGGGAGGATCCTCACCCTGATGAGTGGGAGCTATGATCCTCCCAAAAATGTAGCACATTCTTGCAGGTATTAAAGCAGCTGGGAATTGCAGCTGCATTTTTAAACTTAGATCTGTACGTTGGTTTATGAAGTCCCAAGGCGGTGAGAGAGTAAAACACTGAGGTCAAGCTTTCCCTGCCTCAGAATGTGCCCTTCCATAACTGATGGTGTCTACGTCCACAGCGATCATAAACAGATGTCCTTAAATCTGGTGCGTGATGTGGGGGTTGTTCAGTGGGTGGAGAAGCTTGACTTTAGTGTTAAACTCTCCGCTCCCTGACTTATACAACAGGTACACCTCAGTTCAATGTTTTCCTTGATGATTGCCATCGCACTGGGCCCATAACGAAACATGATCGAGAAACTGTCGATGTGTAACCATCTGGTAGTGTTTAGTATGCCATTCTGATGACCGGTTTCCTTACTGGGGAATATTTATTATTTATTAATATAGATCAGATACTTTCTTACAATAATCAACCACAATTTTACTTTTGTCCTAAACTATCCTTCTTACATTGACAGTGACTACATAGGAAGTGGTCAGCCCATTCTTAGTTAGTGGCTGAAACAGAGAAGCTAACGGGAAGTGATTTGCAGTAAACCATTTCCTTGCAACACATGAGGCGGCGCTGTCCACTTCCTGGTTCTATCCTATCGGCATATGACTGTTGAGTGGTGGGAGGAATGTCATGTTAGGAATGTGAAAGATCAGCCCTCAATTGTTCAGACCCGTAAAACTCCTATAAAAAAAGGAGATGCCAAGCAGGTTAGATTAATCTCCAGCATAGGGAACATTGCCTTTGTAAGATGTAAACCAGCCAGCTCGTCTTCTTCAAAAGGTTTTTTGCAGGTCAGTAACATATAGGTAGACACCAATTCTAGGAGGAATTCTAGATGTATTGCTGCTATTGTGTTTACGTGAAATTACACTTGAAAAAATATTATTTCATTTTGCATTCCTGAGATCCACTGGGGAAATAAAAACAGTGGCGGATCTGTGAGTAACGCTCACAATTAAATGAATGTTTCACGGCTGTGTCTGTGTTGGTTGATGTAGCATTTCGGTATGTTCCACAAAATTGCATTTGAAACGTGTGTTACAAAGAGAGATCGGCAAGGTTTAAAATCTCTCCTACGAGCCCTTTCACTCAGGGGTCAGGAGAGTTTTTATAAAGCAGTTTGTGAGTGCCTCGGCTACCATTAACTCTTGACTCTTACTTTCTCGCCCGAAAACACACATTTGAACCTGTTTTTTTGTCACCCTGTGATCGAACTTTAAATGTCTATACTCTTGCAGCGTGCTAAGCAGCCGGAGCGTTTATATTTAATGAGAAAGATGTTTGTAATCAGAAAAGATCCCAGTGTGTCTGGTGTTGATGTTCAGCCTTTGGGTCGTATGATGGTGAACTGCGGCCTTTACGAAAAGTTGGATACCCTTCACCGGGAAGTTGTTATAATTCATGGGATGGATTGGCATATTAGGTCCATTTTTTGAAAGACCATTTCTTGTTTCCATAAGTGAATGAAGTTTGCAGCTATACAAGTAGAGCGGAACGACTAATCGTATCCTAGACATTAGGATATCTGCTTGTTTGTTATTTGAAAGGTACTGACTGGGTACTGCCAGGTGGATGTGAAAGAGCACATAGGTGGCCACATCTAAAAACCTTGTGCTGCATTCCCAGTAATCTGGGCACATTTCCTTTTGGATGGTGGAGCAGTGCAAATTAATATATAGCGGGTGTTGGGTGTCTTAAGGGGCGCCATGGGACATCTGAAACCACCACCTAGTTGCCAAATTTTTGGACAGATAATAAAAGGAGAAACCCAGTTCAAAACGTTATAGAAGAGTCCATCTTGACACATATAGAATAACAGAGCCTCAAGGTTATTCCATTAGATTCAGAACCTAACAATGCAGGAGAAGGACCTTTCTCCTTGGTTGGGTGCATTATGTGTTGTAATGTCAACCATTAAAAATGTTGAATTCAGCCATGGCACATGGCAGTTTTAATGGAAATCAACCAGGTCAAAAACATGAAAAAACTACAAATACATACCCTGCTCCCTTCCCTTATTCTGGCACTAGTCTTGACAAACCGGATCACGGATTGCTAATAACTGGTTTACTGATAACCAAGAACACACCATACAATTGTATAGTGGCAAAAGCATGGAGAAGTTCAGCTCAGTCCGCAACTTGAATAAAGACAACTGTAGCAGACCCAGAGGTACAGAAGAAGGGACGGAGCACAGGGGCATAACTGAGGGGGCAGAGGTTGCGATGTAACCTGGGCCCAAGAGGTTTAGGGGGGCCTTATTGGTGTCACTTTCCATATGAGAGGACTATATATAAACCATAATTATAGTCGGCGGCCTGGCCAAATTTGCATGGGGCATCACCGTTCTAGTACGCAGGTGGCAGCATTTCTATGCTTTTGAACGCCAATCAATGCATATTTAGAAAACACCACTTTAGCACCTATTAAACATACTACAATTGCAAGCTTCCATATAAATTTAGGAGCTATAAAGGGTAGGAATTAAATGGTAAAGCAAATGGAAACATCCTCCCAATACAATATTCACAAAGTTTTCAAATAAGATAAACCAGATAAACAAATCAATGAAACATGACACTATGTATATATTTGGGCGTTGTATGTTGAATCTGTATGACCATATATGATATAGGTATAATCCCAATTTGGCAGCATTATTTTGGGATAGTCCATTGGCGAAGAAAATGGGATGTTTTACCATAACAAATAATGTAATTTAGATTCATAATAGAAAAAGCTGAAATCTAACAGTTTGATGCAGCATTTGGGGTGGTGAAAGCACTTTTCTGTGTCATCGTTTTATAACACGGAGCCGTGCTTCAAACCCACATGAGTCAGCGGTGGATATGAAACCCTTCAGTATGAATAGGGCCTGTATTTATACAAGAAGAAAAACGACATTATGGTAAATGCTAGAAGAAGATACTAATGGAGAAAAGTACAGATTGGTGAGCTGTGATTGGTCAGTTTCTCAATACATGTCATAAATTATTCTTAAAAATTACAGAAAATATCCCTAAAAATAAAAAAAACAAATCTAAGTTCCATCTAAGACTCTCAAAAGTTGCTTCATGGAATTGTAATAACTATGATGTGACTGCAGGACGTATAGCCTTACTATAGCTTCGGCAGGTTCGTTTTACCGATCCTGATCATCCATGAGTTGGATATGGAGAGGAAGAGAAGCCGTGTTCATCCCTGATCATAGCGGCTGTGGCATTGATTGAACCGACCTCACTTACAGGTTGGTGATACAAATTGGATATGATTGACTCCACACAGCCAGCATTTATCTATGCGGACCTGATATATACATAGTTCCCATACGGTTGATGAGTGTTGATTTAGCCGGCCGGACAGTCAGTGTTATGGAGCGTTTTTCTTCCGCTCTGAGGTTATTTATGTATATCTGGCTGTAATAATCAGTAAAATTAGCTTGTATGTCACGCTGGAGAGAGATGTGACTTGACTGGGAGGAAAAATAACATGTATTTTAGTGTATATTAGTTTTCAATTTCTAATTTGGCATCTAGAAATATATCAAAATATGTTTCAAAAAATGGGAAACAAAAGGAAAAACTTGGCCAAAGATCTGAACAAAAATGATATTTAATGTATAAATAAGTCAGCTTAACCGACAAAGGTATTTGTGAATAGGGGAAAGGCAGTTACCTAGGCCTCATTCGCAGATGAATGTCTAGGGGCGGTGATAAACAGCTGCGCAATTTACGGCTCATCACAGCCATATAGAATCTATGGCACTGGTCACAATAAGGTGAGCACACAGTTTCTCACTGCACGATGACCGAGCTGGACAGCTGTGCCGCAAAATATCCAACATGGTCGTATGATGCAGTTTTTTAGGAACGCACTGACTTGGATTTTAATGAGATGGGGAGGGGGTGAGGAGACGTCAAACCCTTCCCTAATACACCTGCTGTATTGTACATGTTCAAGTTAACATATCCATTCCTTTGGTTCTTGCAGAAGAAATCCACAGCTTATAGAGGTCACACGTGGATATAATATGGTGTGGTATAGTGGCAGCCCTTCATAGTAACAAAAGTTTTGGAAACAAAGTCGCAAGTCCGCAAGTCCAACCTTCAAGAATTTAAAACAAATGTTTTTCCCCATAACCGGTGATAGTTTTGCTCCTCGCCTGAAAGTTCATCCAAGGCCTCTCTGAACATGTCATAGAGTCCGCCATAAAACTCTGCGGCAGAGAGTCCACAGTCTCACGGCTCGTACAGTTAAAGGATCTCCTTCGTATGGAATGTTAGAACCACCTCTAAAATCAAGGCTTCTAGCGTACTCCCCATGGCCATGCAAACCAACCAATCGGTGTTTGATACTGCCCTTGTAGAGATAGAAAAGCGAAAGACCTTCATGCATGAAACCACACATACATATGTTGCAAGTCTTGGCGCACATGCACCAGTTTACAAGAGCCTCACCAGGGAACCTTTGGAGCACCCTCAGAAGGACCTTGAAAGCAGGACTTGAAGAGTAACAGACAGCAATTTCCCTCCATTTTAGAGGCCTGAATTTTGATAAGCAGAGTAAATGCAAAACCATTTAAAAAAACTTTACTTGTTTAGTCCCAGAATTTCATCATACATGTCTAGGGCCTATGGCGGTTATCAGTACTCCCTGGATGAGGCCTAATAGAGCCAGTGGCGTTGTGTTCAGGAAGTTGGGCAGGAGAAACAGATGTCAATCTTGTGAGCTCCGAATAACATGGTATTGCAGTTGAGCTTATTCTATTTTAAGCTTTTCATTATATAAGCTCATTTTTTAACATTAGACAAATTTTCAGTTTTCACATTTTTTCTACAAGTAAATACAATTAATGTAAATATGAAATTATAATAAAGTAAGGGAAGATTACAACAGTCACGATCAATGAAATACTACAATGGAGACCGATAATAAAAGATGCATTGAAAACTCCCCATGTGACAACTACTGAATTTGGAGGACCCCTGCAAACCTCGGCAGGCCTGGAAATAACCGCAGCTAGTAATTTTGCTCTGTGGGACGAGGAGAGCAGGTGGGAACATAACGAGGGTTGTCTTGTATAGGGCCCATATAGAGTGATATGCATGTCAATGAAGTGGTAACTTGTGGCCCCTCTTCCATAAAGTTGGACTGCCAATTTATATTTTTTCTTGACAAAACCATAATGCAAGGAGGACAAAATTTTTTGCACCCACACCCCCCCCCCAACAAAAAAAAATATATGAGTGAAAATAACCTGGGTGCACACAAATGGATTTTCCATGACAGGTTCTTGGTAGTAATTAACATACTACGCGAGTGATGACCCACGATGTAACTGGAGGGGGTTTAATTGCACCTAGCACGAGAAGCTGGGGAGTTCTTACCCAGCATGCGAGGAGTTATTGCCAATGAATTATACATTATAGATGTGGTACCTGGGATGGATTTTTCATTGAGTTCTCGGATTGGTCCAGTTTGGACACCACCGGTTTTAGCCCAAAGCCAGTGGAATCCAAAAACATTGATGTACCCGATTAGGTCTTTGAAACTATGGGTCGGACACGGGTCAACTTCTTCACATTAGAGCTGATGAGATGACACCTTAGGGCCTATAGCACACGAGTTCGGTCTTCATACAGTATATAATGTGGGTGTGATTCCCAGCTGTAAATTGGCCAAACTACTGCTCAATAATATGGTATACTGCAGGGTTGTATGATCTCACGAGCTTTACCGAAGGTCATATTCTATCCGATGTTCGTTTTCAGGTACATAAGTTATACAATGTTTGCGTTCTCTCTAGATCTGTTTTGCACTGCTACTGGAGCCTCTGATCTGCAGAGAGATATTCAATTGCGTTGTTTTTTTGCCGTTCCTTTTCATAAAGTACAAATGGCGCCCGTTACAGGTGTAACGGGGATATAAAAGAAATTGTCTTAATTTATTTCAGAAAAACGTCAACCAACCATGGTAATGTGACCATTGGTCAAACCCAAATTTCCCTCATGTCTATATTATTTCTATATTCTTAAAACACGTCAGCCTCTTCTGCAGGACTATAAAAACAAAGAATGCAAAGTGCATGAAATGACTGTATGAGATTTATACCGATGGGTCATATGACCATCTACAATGTACTTGGACACATGTGATGACCATGAAACAGCTCCACATCAGGGAGGACGATGACATAGCACGTTCATGTACTAGAGAATCAGGAGGTACATGTGAATCCAAATAACATTCTCTAAAATTGACCCTAAATAGTGGAATAGGACCTTCATTACACAAAACCATTTCAGAGATGAAGGGTCTCATATCACAAAGGAGTGCAGAGCCTCTAACAGCCACACATACAGCGCCTATGTGATCGCGTAGTCAATGCCTTTACTTTTACACCATTATACAGATGTAATGGTTTTAACAAGAAATCTATGCAACGTCTCCAGCCAGGCTCCTCCCCCTAATTTTGTGGGTTGCAGCTAGATTCTAAGGTTCCCTGGAGAGTGTCTGACAAAGAGGGCACGGCATAGCGCTAGTCATTGGTCAAGGTATCTTGGTCACTGGTCACAGGCAATCTTCCATGCCAGCGAGGGCAAGCGAGGGAAGCAAGAAAAATCGGGGGGATGCACATAAGATGGAAAGTTACTCCTTGGGCATATTCCAGGTGAGCCATGGAGAATGGAACGGGGAGAGGGAAAAGTTAAGGTAGTAGGTACATTTTTGCAGAGTGAGGAAGGAATGAGGGTTGGATTGCAGCGGAGTAAGCTGTGGCCCAAGTCCTATGGCTTGGCTGTGCTTTGTAGAAGAAGGATGACTGCTTAGCAGAGTTTAATCAAGCTCTTTAAAGAGCGCAACAATGAACGGTCTGATCCGTGGGGAATCCTCTCAGGGGAGACATCAGCAGGCTGCAGTCTCTTCAATGCTAGTGTCACTGAGCATGGATACTTAGAAACTATTTAGGTAGAAGTCTCACAAAGTTATGACATTGCTCAATCTCATGATACTTAACGCTACCGGGTATCTGGAATTGTGCTCTGCCATGTTTCTGTGTCTAAAGTGATGATGCTGATTCTTCTATAATGAACATTGAGATGTCACAATAGCAAGGACATTTCACTTTCCCGAATTTGCTGAACACCATCTCAGGCTGCCTTTGAGTGGCATCTCTTGAAGCTGTCACCTTATACTGGGGACTACTTCAGATTGTTAGCAACCCAATGGCTACATTGCAACTCTAGTGGCCAGTGTATTTTTTAGCACCCACCAGTACTGAAATTGCACCATGCAGCTTTCACCCATTAATGTAATGCCCAGCACGCTTTCCCACGTAGAAAATACCAGCAGCCTCCCCCCATCAATGTCATATGCCTGCCCATCCCCCCAGTAAGTACTGCCCAGCATCTCCCCAAGTATAAAATGCCCAGCAGCCTCCTCCAGTAAGAAATCAGCCCAGCAGCCGCCCCAGTAGTTAAATTGTCCAGCAGCCTCCTCAGTAATGAAAAATGCCCCATGCAGCTTTCCTCAGTAATGAAATGCCCAGCAATCTCCCAAGTAAAAAATGCCCAGCAGCCCCTCCAGTAATGAAATGCCAGCAGCCGCCCCCAGTAATAAAATACCCAGCGCCTCCCCACAATGTAATGCCCTGCCCCTTCCCCCAGTAATGTAATGCCCAGCAATTTCCCCAAGTAATAAAATGCAGCAGCATCCCCAGTAATGATAAATGCCCAGCAGCCGCCCCCAGTAATAAAATACCCAGCAGCCTCCCCATAATGTAAGGCCCTGCACTTCCCCCAGTAAGTAATGCCCAGCAATCTACCTAAGTTAATAAATGCCCAGCAGCCTCCTCCAGTAAATGAAAATGCCCAGCAGCCGCCCCAGTAGTTAAATGTCCAGCAGCCTACCTCAGTAATGAAAATGCCCCATGCAGCTTCCTCCGTACATGAAATGCCTTGCAGCTCCCCAAGTAATGTAATACCGGCAGCTTCCTCCAGTAATGTTAATGCCCAGCAGCACCCCCAGTATAAAATGTCAGCAGCCTCCCCCAGTAATGTAATGCCTGCAGCTCCCGTAATGTAATGACCCAGGCATCCACATAGTGTGAAATGCCAGGACCCTCACCCAGTAATGAAAGGCCCAGCAGCCTTCGCCCAGTAATGTAATGCCTGCAACCTCCCCCACTCGTAAATGGCCGCAAAACAAAAATGTGCTTGAAAAAACCTCGGCTTTATACTCGGATTACTAAGTGTAGTGATTAAAATAAGAGTCCAATTGATCAAACCAATAAAACTTTCACTTTATAACCCTTCACCTAGAGTATTGAGATATGACAAAATGAAAAGTAACGCCCTTATTAAATATATATTTTGTTCAAAAGTAAGTAAAAAATGTCCGGTTTATGATTATCCATCGCCACGAAAAAATGAAACCAGCTCTTCAGGAGGAGGTAAGATATTGTAGGGTCGCCATGGTGGCAGCGAAAGGGGTGTTCTGCCGTCCAGTGGTTTCTCGTCAGAGAATCCTCCAACAAAGCGATATAGCAGAAAACGGAGCCAAACGCTGGAAGGGAGGAGTGGGTGGGTGATTAATTACAATGATTGCTCTCCTCACATTTGAATATATGTCTTAGCTTCTCATCATGCTGGGGAGGAAAAGTGACGCGAAGGATCTCTCACAACAGAAATCGCGGACCTACCTAAAACCTTGGGCTTTGTCTCTGGCCTCATATTTTTTTTTTAATACACAGAGTCCCAGAAGATATAAACACTCTGAGAATTCGGTTAAGAAGTGGCTGATGCTGTCCTCTGTGGAACAAAAGTTTCCGAACCATTGTGAGCGCCCGTCCTGTTACAATCGTGACTGTTAACGTCCTTTCTACCATGTCGAAATTGTGCTGACAAATTTTAGGTGCGACAAAATTTATACGGTTCTTTTACGTCTGCCGCAGCCTGTTAGTCTCACTCCTCTCCCCAGCCAGCTCCGTCACCGTTCGCTTTGCCTTTTTCCTTGTGAGGGAAATGGACTAGTTACTACTTCGCGTTGGCTTTAGAAGCAAGATTGGTAAACAAAACAGCTGTAAATTTTATTGGCTGTGCAAATATGTTACCGCGGATATTTGGCCTCACAGCGCTTATGTTAATGGAATTGTCTGGTTTCCAAAACAACATTTTTATGGGGTTTAAAAATTCATAAGTTTAAGGGGGATCTGTCACCAATCGAACATTGTTAGTAAAGGACCTCATGAAGTAACATTCCCAGGACTCATTTTAGTAAGTTTATGGTGGGTTATTTTTCAGTTTTCTAGAGAAATGGTTAATAGATAACGTAGTTATGCCAGATAAAGGCACGCTCCCGCAGTGGCAATTTATGATATTGTCCCAAACAGTTGTAAAACCCACTTGATAATCAAAGAGGAAACACCAGAACCAGAGTTCTAAGAAAATGTGACTGAGAAAGAGTTATATACTGTATGTAGGAAAAAAATGTACACTACACCAGGCAAAGATAAAATATCCTCTTAAAAGGGTTTGTCTGAGACTTGTTAATACTGGTTTTTCCTTGTACAGGTATTCTACCAAGTCTGGTCGAAGCCTTACTAGAGCCCCAATGCAGAAGCAGTACGGTATATAAAAGGCATTACCCCAGGATGAAGGACGTGAGAAAATTAACCTGAGGGGTTCAGGCTCCTTATAACACCATAGAGCTTGAGCCCCATCAGGCTTATTGCAGACGTCCTTTATTTCTGGAGATGCCCTTCTGAGTAAGGGAAACTACATGATGAATCTACATCAGTAGTAGATTGTGATGGCTAGATTCCTTCTGCGCCTTGCCCCTAATCTGAATGTAATACTCCTGAATGACTAACTTGTTCAAAAAAAACCTTATTTATAAAGTAAATTAACTGCAGTTAAACTGGTATAGTGAGGGCACCCTTAGCTCCAGTGCCCGGCCCCAGATAGTACACGCCCCCCAGTAGTCTCCTGCAGTTAATTTACATATTAATAAATAAAAAAAAAAAAAAAAAGTTTTATCAAGTTTAAAGTAAAATCTGTACGTTGTGCAGTGCGGGGAGTGTGTAGGGGGAAGCAGATCATCAAAATTGGCGCTCATTCTTTATTACTTAGGGAACCCGCACTGCCTGGAAGGGGGTAACATGAAGTGGGCACCATTTTTTTGGTGCATTTTCATTTGAGACTTGTGTGCGCAGACAGATTTGTGGCGCGCCCGTCAGTAATAAAGGTGCCGCACAACTTCAACCTAAGGCAGTAAATAAGCCCCTCCTTTAGGTGCACCCCCTTTTTTCCTGCCTGGTCGGGGACACATGGCAGCCACGACCCAAAACTGGCATCGACACTTTATAAAACATGTACACACAGTCAGGAAAGGAAAAACTGGCGCCAAACAACTAAAAGAAATGTGGGTTATTATCACTGCCACTGGCAGAGGTAAATTAGTACAGGCATAACACCAGGTAAAAGAAAGACGGTGGGGCGTAAACAGAACAGCAAATTTCACCCATTACCAATCAAGTTTAATACGGACCACTGGGACGCTTACTTGAATGTGTTCTCTGGCAGGTTCCTTGGAGGATAAAGGTCCAACTACAGGTTTATAAATTATGCCAAGATATACTGGCACCAATAGGGAGAGAAGTGTGGGTTGTAAGCCGTCGGTGGAGTTACTGGTGTGGGACTTCCTGCACATTAACGATACATTGCGCAGATGAGTCAAAAAAACTACCCATGTAGGGTAGCAGCAGGCCTAGACTTGCTGCCCGGTACAGTCCCAGCCAGCTATCAGGGATGCCTAAGCTTTTTTATGTATCCAGTAGTGTCAAAGGGGGCGGGTTTACATTCCTACGCCAGCACACAATGCTGGAAACATTCCTCAGAGATTTGGTCCATATTGACCTTTTTGTGCACGGCCACCTCCTATTCTTATCTAGCTTTGCCCGCCCCGATTTGTCAGTTATGTTTTTTAATAAATTTTAAAAAATTATAAAAAATACATTTTCACCCCATGAGCCCTCTTCATACAGCCTCTGCACCTACAGTGTGAAAGCGGTTAATAATTGTGATTTTATGGTTATGTGAATATTTTGGTGCAGTAAAATGTATTTTTCACTTATGTATGGAAACATCTGCAATGTGTTCTTCACACATATTGTTCTTCACATACTATTTTGAAGAACAGCGTTGTGCACACGTGTCTTCCATAAGTTAGCAGATATACGTGAACATCTGCAATGTGTTCTTCACTGTGTTCTTTCAATGTGTTCTTCCATTGAAAACATCTGCAAACATCTGCAATGTGTTCTTCAGTGTTCTTCTTTCAATTTGTTCTTTCAATGAAAAATGCTCGAGTCTCCCATTGACTTCAATGGGGCTCGTTATTCGAGACAAGCACTCGAGCATCGGGAAAAGTTTGTCTCAATGGCGCGGTGAAAGGGACTCAGAACTGAGCTCTATCTTTTCTATGGCAATTGATGCGTGAAAAACGCATTGCACTTGCATGTGTCTCAGAGTGCAATGCGTTTTTGATGCGTCTCCATAGACTTGTATGGTGCGTTTTTCACGCGCGTGACTTGCAAAAGTAGAGCAGTGTCGAAATTTAAACGCGCGTTAAAAAAAACGCGCGTGTGTGCGTGAAAAATGCAAGTCTGAAAAACCATTGATACAATGGGTCAGAGTGCAATGCAAGTTCTGCGCGTCAAAAGACGCACAGAAAACCGCGTGATAAAACGGAAGTGTGGAAGGGGCCTAACTCTTGGGTTTTTTCTATCATATGCCGCGCTATGAGCTTCTTGAGTATCAGTGGGGACCAGAACAGTGTTTATCTCTACGCCTGGCCCTAACTGGCGTAGAAAAGAACATAGCTAGCAAATTCTCACATGTTCTCACAATTTCCACAACGAGTGCACAGGCCGGGAGACAGGAACCGCCCTGCACTGGCCCTCCCCCTGGACGGCCGAGTCCCCGTTCATGCGCCTCCACACCCCTCTGGTGTGGAGGTGATGGAAAGGGGTAAATAATTGCAGGAATAGATAAGCATTTGTGATTATTTCAGGCCTTCAACATGCCAGCGTGACACGAAGCCTGATGAATACCCCTTATCTTCATTACTGTGACATGAAACCCGAACAGACTTGGACCTCGGGCATGTAGAAACCATCCACTTATTAATGAATGGATAAGTTCATGTCACTTGTTTAAAGTTTAAATTCGACCTCACTCCATTCCAGAAAAAAAAAGTGAAGATAAATCACAGTGGCTGACCATGTGATGCTGTGCTGAGGATCATGGAATTCAGAGCAAAGCAAAGAGCTAAAAAGGATATGTAAACATCAAGGTTATGGGGAAATAAAGTAAAACCGTATACATGTTGACAGCCAAAGCAAGATTTAGTTAGCTCTTCTTCATAGGTAACATGGAAATTATTAGAGAAATGCATAGAGATATTTTTTCTGTGCTGGGAATGCAACACATTCTCAGCTAGTCACTAAAAGCAACATCACCAGGAATAAGGATATTTGTTTCCAAAATGAATGAGTTTAAGAGACTGAAACAATAGTGGGGGAAAATTAATTACCAAATTTTTCGGGCTATAAGACGTACCTTACTATAAGATGCCAGATTTAGTCATCCAAAAAAAATTGTAAAAATAGATTTGACACCAAATTAAAAATTTCTGTGGTCACACACAAACAGAGAGAACAAGCCCTGCTACATCCTTTCACTTACACACATCTCTGCTAAATTTATTCACTCACTCATAGCTCTGATACATACATTCATTGACACACAGCTCTGTTACAACCATTACTACACACATCTCTGTTACAGTATCTTACTCATACAGTGTCTACAAACCATTCACTCACACATCCCTTGCTACATTCACTCAATCAGGTCTGCTACATCCATTCAATTATATGAACATACTCTACATGCTACATCCATTCATATACCAGGTTCTTCTTCATACTAAGTCCCAGCCACACCTTCTTCTTGGCCCTATCCCCTGGCAGCATGAATGGATTAAAAGACCTTGCGCTGGTCAGTCACATGCTTCTGACATCATAGATCCTGCAGTTATACTTTTGCCAGGATGAGCAAGAACAGGGGTGAGCAATGCAGGGGCTCTGCTCTCTCGGAGATCAGGTGAAGTGCTTTGTCAGCACTTCACCAGATTTCTGGGAAAACACTCAGGAGGCGGCAGAGTTGCATCCTCGGCCTTTGGATGCAGCACTTTTAGCTAGATTTTCTTGCTAAATAGTGTGCCTTATAGTCCATACAATATGGTATAAGAGTGAGTCTGTATCTACCATTTTCAAGGTTGGGGGAGTTTTATGTTTATTTTTTTTTGTTTTTTCATGTATAACATTCGAAAAAAATCTAATTGAAAATGTACAAGTATATTTTTATCCATTTTTTATCCAAAACCTCTACAGGAGGGTGGAATAAATAAATGGCAAAATACCAGTGCTCATTGATGTAATATTTGTTGTAATATTTTTGACACTACTCTATGGGCCTCTCATGGGAATATTTTTTTTCAGGATATAGTTGTCACTATAGACTGTATATAAGCAAATATTTTCCCTACCATTTACCATATAATACACAAGGCTGGAGGGAAAGTCCTAAGCCTCTGCCAGTTTGTTTCTCTAAGTAGAAATCACATTTGACCCTCATCTCTTGTCTTTTGATTAACACAGAACCGACCACATCAAACGCTCCGTATTAGAGGGATACTGAGAGGATGTGACAGGGCGAAGCTCCTACTGAGTCAGAGACACTATAACCATTTACAAGCTCACCGAACAAATCGGAAACACCCTAGACACGATGGCACGGAGTCAGTGGGATTGGTGTGTGCCAACCCACACCCGAGGACAATAATGGGTAAAGTTATGTGGCACTGATCCAGTACAGAACAAAAATAAATCGTTACAGACCTCTATGCAACAGAGCTATACCACAAAGATCTGTCTTTCTATTACAGGGAGAGGCAGGCGATGGTCGCGAGGGTAAAATACATTTTATAGAAAACACCAAATACATAAAATAAAGTCTCACAAAGAAACTTCCCTGACTGTTAGAGGCTTCGAGCAATGAAAGAACGCTCCGCAGATCTGTTTCTGCAGGTCAAGGCATGACTTGAATGAAAAGAATGATAAAATTATACATAAAAAGCAAAAATCAATAAAAATAACCAATGCGGTGGTGAGAAGGTTTTCAGGGATACAAATGGACCTGAGATACTGGACCCGAAGCAAAGAAACCTCATGGTCTTGGATGGTTTATAGGTTTGAGAGGTTTTCCATCTTATTTTTAAATCCATAGGTCATCAATAGCAGATCGATGGTGATCGATACTCGGAACCCCCACCAATCTGTTGAAGAACAGCTCTGTTCTCAGTATAGTGGTGGTCAATCTATAGTAATGCAGCTCCATTTTAAAAACTGAGCTGCAGTTGACTCACTCAGGCACTACAAAGAGAGCTATTCATGTTTCATGGCAGCCGGAAAATGCTGATCGTGGGGGTCTCCTGTCTGACAGGTCTTCATAGACAGTAGATGGAAAACCATTTAACACAAAAGCCAGCCAAGGCCATCAGGAGGCTATTTAAATAAAGATTATTATTATTAGGAGGAATAATAACTTAAGTCACATTGATCACCAGGAATTTTAGGTATTAACCTCCAACTAATCGTTCTGGAGATGTTTTATAGAAATCATATTTTAAAGCAATCCTGATAATTCTACTGTGCCTTAACTGTCCCTGTATGCCCATAAAACTATTGAGGACATTATCAGTTTTCTGGTGTAGAAGTAATGAGATAATTGCAATTTGTTGCACAAATGGGCATAGAGGGTGCGTGAAAGGTGTGGGCGGGCACAGAGCCTCCCCCTGTGCCTGCCTCCTCCTGTCCGGCAGTCCGGCCACCTATGGATAAAACAAGAGGTCTAAACCTCTTCATGTAACTTGGGACAGGGGGGTATGGCTTTTCCCCCTTTTTATGCAGAGTGACCGAAAACCAGGCCCTTGGATTGTATCAAAAGTTTATTTATTATATTTCATGGTCTGAACTTATGAATAATTGCATCCCACAAAAATGCATGGGGCCATGGAGAACACTCCACACAAGGGTGGGATGCACTTGAGAAGAGATGTGACCCACATGCTCTCATTATGTACCTTGATGTGATATAGCCCTGGCCGGCCCATCTCTCCACCTATCTTGGCCTTCCTCTTCCAGCTAGTGGTCAAACCTCAAAGCAAGAGCTAGACTTAGAGCAGGAGGATTAGATTAGAGCCGTGTCAGAACAAGTGGCAGAGTCTATCCTGGAGGTCAAGAGATAACTTTGCTTGCCCTCAAATGCCAAATTCATTCCGGTTGTCCATCTATCCCAAATTATTTTTACTTTCTAATGCTGTGTGATCTAGGTAAGTGGAAATTAGCTGCCATACCAGGTACATTCTTTGGAGAATAGTGTCATTGTTAGGATGAGCAGATTTGTTAAGTTCTGGTACCAAAAGTTCTGTTTGAATGCTCACTCCCACCATTGACAACTAAGACTGGTTCTGTCATCGATTACAGATGTTACCCTTTAAATAGTGCTGGGGGCATTTAAATTCCAGCGGTGTACGTGCACCACCATTCTTTCCCAAAAAATTGCATCACATGACATCCTCAGAGAGTAGGGTGTACAATAGGTTTCTGCAAGCACGCTGCTGGCATTTTAATACTGAAAACAGAAATTTCTCTAAAAATAGCTTTTACAGAAAGAAGAAAGGCAGATATGAAGAGCTAAGTCAGCAGTTGTGAGACATACACTCACCGGCCACTTTATTAGGTACACCATGCTAGTAACGGGTAGGACCTTCTGAACTGCCTCAATTCTTCGTGGTATAGATCAACAAGGTGCTGGAAGCATTCCTCAGAGATTTTGGTCCATATGACATGATGGCATCACACAGTTGCCGCAGATTTGTCGGCTGCACATCCATGATGCGAATCTCCCGTTCCACCACATCCCAAAGATGCTATTGGATTGAGATCTGGTGACTGTGGAGGCCATTGAGTACAGTGACCTCATTGTCATGTTCAAGAAACCAGTCTGAGATGATTCCAGCTTTATGACATGGCGCATTATACCTGCTGAAAGTAGCCATCAGATGTTGGGTACATTGTGGTCATAAAGGGGTGGACATGGTCAGCAACAATACTCAGGTAGGTGTGGCGTTGCAACGATGCTCAATTGATACCAAGGGGCCCAAAAAGTGCCAAGAAAATATTCCCCACACCATGACACACCACCACCAGCCTGAACCGTTGATACCAAGGCAGGATGGATCCATGCTTTCATGTTGTTGACGCCAAATTCTGACCCTACCATCCGAATGTCGCAGCAGAAATCGAGACTCATCAGACCGGCAGCGTTTTTCCAATCTTCTACTGTCCAATTTCGATGAGCTTGTGCAAATTGTAGCCTCAGTTTCCTGTTCTTAGCTGAAAGGAGTGGCACCCGGTGTGGTCTCTTCTGCTGCTGTAGCCCCTCTGCCTCAAAGTTTGACTTACTGTGCGTTTAGAGATGCTCCTCTGCCTACCTTGGTTGTAAAGGGTGGCGATTTGAGTCACTGTTGCCTTTTATCAGCTCGAACCAGTTGCCCATTCTCCTCTGCCCTAGGCATTAACAAGGCATTTCCAGAACTGCCGCTCACTGGATGTTTTTCTTTCGGACCATCTCTGTAAACCCTAGAGGTGGTTGTGGGTGAAAATCCCAGTAGATCAGCAGTTTCTGAAATACTCAGACACAGCCCTTCTGGCACCAACAACCATGCCACGTTCAAAGGCACTCAAATCACCTTTCTTCCCCCATACTGTGCTCGGGAGAACTGCAGGAGATTGTCTTGACCATGTCACATGCCTAAATGCACTGAGTTGCCGCCATGTGATTGGCTGATTAGAAATTAAGTGTTAACAAGCAGATTGGACAGGTGTACCTAATAAAGTGGCCGGTGAGTGTATGTAATGTGCATGAGGCTAAGACTGAGAAGATATTGAACTACTATGAATGTGATATGTGCAAAGAAGTGCAAGGGACTATGGGCCAGATGTACACATTGTTTGTTCTGTTGTTTTTGCGCCTATTTTATATTGTCACACTGTTTTTTATGCCAGTTTTGTGCCTAAACATCAAACTAGCCATCCAACAAATATAACTATGTTTTCCTCATTATCCTACCGATTCAGATGTTTTCATTACGACTTTTTCATTTAGGTGCAAAAACACTACAAGCCTGAAGGTGGCGTAAACTGAGAATGCAACACTGAGCTCTTGCAGCAGAGATCAGAGACACACAGACACTACCTGCAGCCTCTGTTTACAGTTCATGAGCTTCTATTTACAAACAATCTGCAAAAGCAGCAGCTCAGAGCAGGAGAGAAGAGAAATATGTAGAGCTGGATTGCAGACAATACATAAAAGTGGTTTCCCCATGTAGCGGATAACCGATAGTGTCTAGGAGGATACTGACCAAATTATAGGAGGCACCAGAGTATAAGCCAGGAAGATATGCTGTGAGGAGGTCACTGGTTGCAGGGTCACACACCTGGAGTCTGGTGAGGGTCTATCCTTATGCTGGGGTGTGGGAGAGAGCAGAGAGGCGCTTGTAGAGGGATCACTGGAAGCCTGAACAACATTGACCTATATTGCACCTAAATTGCTTCCAGATAAATGCATTATAAGAGGCAGAACTACTTTACAGCATGGTTTTAGCTTGTGATAATTCTGGCGCAACAACAAGATCTAGTGCGCAGCAATAGTGATTACATCTGGCCTATGAATTACAATGTGACACGTCAAGAAAAGCAGATGTTCTGCACGATACATCGAACAGCAGAGAGATGGTTCCTTACACGACGGGTGGAATAGAATAGACAGCCAATAAATCAGATAAAAGAGGAATGAAGGTTACATTGATCCTTTTTATATTTCCTATACCAATCCATACATTAGTTTCGGACCCACTCTGTTGTTTTTATCCAGGATGCCAATTTCATTTCATGGGATGTGCCGGTGAACTCGATCATGGTTCCGGCCGGATCTTCAGACTGCTTTCCTTTATCTGCCTGTCTACTTCTCAGCCGTACAGTTTGGGTATAGACCCGAGCTCAAATGTTATGTTTTGTATCTGTGCAGTCCGCACGCTGTGCGCAGTCCTTCCTCCTTTTATTATTATTTTGCCTTCCTACTTTGCGGCAGGAATGATGGAACACCATTATATATGACCAAAGTAGGAAAAGGGGATCTGTTTTCTTGTTGCTTAACTCCTGAGGACAAGGTTTTTTTTTTAGTGTAAAGAGTTGTGTGAATGCTTATTTTTTGCGTATCAAATTTATCTCTGTGAGTATTATTATTCCATGCCAACGTACTGGGGAACGGAAATTCCAAATGTGGTGAAATGGACCAAAACCATCTTTCTGTGGGCTCAGTTTTACTGAGCGCTCAAGTACACCTCTGACTTTATTCTTCGTGGTTCGTTAAGCCACTTGTGATACAAAATTTATATAGGTTTTTTATGTTTTTTAATAAAAATTTTAAAAAATATAAAAATACATTTCACCCCCATGAGCCCTCTTCTACAGCCTCTGCACCTACAGTGATGAAAGCGGTTAATAATTGTGATTTATGGTTTATGTGAATATTTTGGTGCAGATAAAATGTTATTTTTCACTTATGTATGGAAACATCTGCAATGTGTTTCTTCACACATATTGTTCTTCACATACTATTTTGAAGAACAGCGTTGTGCACACGTGTCTCCATAATTAGCAGTATAGTGAACATCTGCAATGTGTTCTTCACTGTGTTTTTCAATGTGTTCTTCCATGAAACATCTGCAAACATCTGCAATTGTTCTTCAGTGTTCTTCTTTCAATTTGTTCTTTCAATGAAAAATGCTCGAGTCTCCCATGACTTCAATGGGGCTCGTTATTCGAGACAAGCAACTCGAGCATGGAAAAGTTTGTTCCAATAACGAGTACCCGAGCATTTAGTGCTGTCATCCTCTAATCAATACAGTCCAGAGATTTGAATTCTCATCAAAATAGTTTAAATTTTTGCAATTTTTTATCACATTCAAAATAACATTTGGTACAGAATCTCCAATAGATGGCCCTGCATTCTAGCTTCAATATCAATGCAGTGTGTGTACACTTTAGGACGTCCCTAGGAGGAAGATGTTTCCACCCCAGTCTTAACGAAATGCTGTTCTTGGAGATATACTCTTCCTTTTTTCCTTCAAACGTGGAGAGTGGAAGTTTATACTAAAAAACTCATATTGGTCCCATCTGACCACATGAACTTCACTCAATAGGGGTCCAAGACACTGCAGATACATCATAGGAACGGGATTGTGTAGTCACAACTCGGACAGCCACCATCTTCTATTCAACCCGCACTCCTCATTCTGAGCACATTCAACAGTGGAAAATCTTCCAGTTATTTTCTTATTTTGGAGAGATATTGATGGGAAATTTTTATTAAGGGCTAAATAAAAATGGTCTCATCACCGTGATTTTCTTTGTGGTTTAACAGCTCTATCTAACGGCCATTACATTACATTCGTAGGTACAATGTGTAAGCTCTCTTGACTCTTGCATGAGAAGGAACGTTCAGAATTTCCAATGATATTATGTTTTTTAATAAATTTTAAAAAATTATAAAAAATACATTTTCATTACATCTGGTACTCTAGCGGTCCAGTCCAACAGTGGTGAATATGGTAAGTCCCACTCTGGGCCCTAAGCCCAGAAGTCCCTGGCTCATTGCATGGATAATCGAACGTAGAGTGATCTGTTCATGCGATATACACTTAACGGGACACATCTACTTACCCAGTCACTGGAGGTTCACTAAAGAGCATTGTCCAACTATAATGCACCGTGCCGCGATTCACTAAGATCGGACAGAGTTCACCATTTTTAGTGGTGATCTAAGTGTAGGGCTTGCGAAAACAATTTGAAAGTACATCCGCGTCAGTCCGAATCAGTTGGACGTCGAGGCATAGAAACAAAACCCAGCTTTCAGCAAAATTCACAGTGTAAAAAAATCTAATATCTCCTAAAGTTCGACTCCAAGGGAAACACACAAGATGCCACATATTTGGCAAATTTCCATAGACCAGCTCTTTTTGTTTTGACCAGTTTGTGGGATACAACATTGTACTGTTGGCACTAATATTGATATGTCTAAAAATATGATATAGCATCAAATGTGAGATGAACCCCCCCCCCCCACTAGGGCCAGCATTTTGAGCTTGGAGGCATCTGGATGCCCTTTGGTACTGAGTGGACTAGCACTCCACAGGGTCAAACTATCCAACAGCAGCAATGGTTGAAGGTCGCTGGTTGGAAGGTGTTCGCAGAGCAGAGGTTGCTCACAGCCGGGAGCTTTAGGCTGGACATGAGTGCAAGTGGCTGCTATGCAAGCTCAAGGCGTCTCGGTTGGTACCTCAGAATCCTGCAGAGGCCTGATGGGTACAGGCCATGCGGTGAGGAGTTGCGTTCCTCAGCACTCAATGGATCTACCTGTAGAGGACCTCAGGAGAAAGAAATTAGAACTTTCCACCTAAGGGTTTATATAACTTTGGGAATTGCTAGCCATCTGTGTTATCCAACCAGCACCTTTGTGACAAATACAATTACAAGTTATCAGTGCATGTTATTGATCATAATAAAACAGCATTCCTTCCCAGGCTGCATTACCATTTATAGACACTGGAGGTCTTACGGAGGTGATCCATTTCATGTCATTACTATTAACATTATGGGTAGTTTAGTTGCGCACAACACTGCATTGGCAGGGGTGTTGCAGATGTTATGACATAGAGAAGTCATTTAAAAGATACAATTAACCAGTGAGGAAAAGATTTTCGAAACACTGTTTTGGTGGTATCTTTTTATACTATGAAGAGTGGGCCATCCAAATAGCAACAAAGTCTGTAGCCACTTTTTTATACCAATTAACAGGGCTTGGTCATAGGAAGTGTTATCCACTGTCTACTTAAACTATTTCCTAGTCTGTGTATTTAACTATCTGTCTAGATGATATGGAAGATGAATGGTTGGACATTTACAAATATTGAGCCGATAGCTTAAGTGACAACTATGAGATTGAGGGCCATAATCTAACATTGAATGGAATCTCCTTCATGGGTATAAATTATATGGTCAGATTTTTTTCTTGTGCCTAACTATTCCCCAGGGACAGAAGTATCTAATACGAAGATCCACTCTTAGATTATTATACATACACAAAGCCAAACCAAATGGTGAAGCGATTAGGTGTTTCGGAGAAGGATAAATTTTTGGTTTATTCTTAATTTGCTGAATATTTACATTTAATTTATAAAAAATAAATTTTATGACTTGACATTATGGCATTGTGTAAAGAATTTTTGTTTTTTTTCAAGCTATACTTTATCTACTTATTATGATTTTATTTCTTCATTTATGTTCATCCTAGATATTGCGGAGGAGGGGTTGCTGGGGGAAAATTAAAAAATCTAATTAAAAAAAAAAAAATCATGATGGAGCGTTTTATGAGAAATATTTGTCTTATAAGGTTGTTTTAAAGGTCTAGAGTGGATAATATAATAATTTTAAATTCTAAAAATTGGGACAACATTGTTTTGGACCGATTCGATTCAGAAAAAAGGGTGCACTGAAAATCACCTGGACTCATTCTTCATCTATTTATGGATGCATAAAGAGGACCTTTTCAAAAAGGTACATGGTTCAGTATATGGTTTTGAGCTGAAGTGATATGACTATACATACAGTATTGCCTTTTAAAAAAAAACTTATTAGTGTTTGATATTTAATCTGTATTATTTTGTATACCTTCCTACTGTCAGTTTATAAAATTATTTGTAATACGTGTATTTTTGACCGTAGTAGATAAAATTTTTCCATGGCCGTTTAGTGCTGAACTTTTGTGTGCATTGTAAACTTCAGCATTCTTTCAGCTATTACCTACCGGACATCAATCATGCTATGTCATGTTGTAAATTATATTCCTTATAAATAGTAGGGCTTTATGTTGATAGCCTATGAACTGTCCTTTTTTCTTTATCTTCGCTTTCAGTCTGACATTTGGTAAAGGACAAAATGAAATCAGAGAAAGTTTTAAATACTTAAATAAAAGAAGCAAAAAAAGCTTTTATCAGGAGCGTGCTTAGTGGGGGGTGGATATGTACAGTGCAGAACAATGCCGGATCGTGGGACCTGGGGACGAGGAGTGTCATTTAGTGACCTTATACTTGGCTTTTTTCTCATATTTTTAAAGTTTACATTTACTACTTACCGTATGTCCAAAAACTACATCAAAGGAAGGGCACCTTTTCTGATGAGGCTTTCAGCTCTTAAGTTTAAGGATCTTCAAAGGTCCAGTATGGGCTCTGGTGCGTCAAGACCCAGAAGAAATGTATGAGGATTGCAGGACTGGAGGTGCCTATCTTTATTTGCCTATGGCCCCTTCCACACTTGCGTTGCAGAACACGTCAGAGTTTGATAGGAGCGATCAGGGTTTGGTCAGTGCGTTTTTCACGCGCAGAAAATGCGCGTGAAAGGGACTCAGAACTGAGCTCTATCTTTTCTATGGCAATTGATGCGTGAAAAACGCATTGCATTGCAGTGTCTCAGAGTGCAATGCGTTTTTGATGCGTCTCCATAGACTTGTATGGTGCGTTTTTCACGCGCGTGACTGCAAAAGTAGAGCATGTCGAAATTTAAACGCGCGTTAAAAAAAACGCGCGTGTGTGCGTGAAAAAATGCAAGTCTGAAAAACCATTGATTACAATGGGTCAGAGTGCAATGCAAGTTCGCGTCAAAAGCACGCACAGAAAACACGCGTGATAAAAACGGAAGTGTGGAAGGGGCCTAACTCTTTGGGTTTTTTTCTATATGCCGCTTGAGCTTCTTGATGATCCAGTGGGGACCAGAACAGTGTTTATCTCTACGCCTGGCCCTAAATGGCGTAGAAAAGAACATAGCTAGCAAATTCTCACATGTTCTCACAATTTCACACGAGTGCACAGGCCGGGAGACAGGACCGCCTGCCTGGCCTCCCCCCTGGACCGGCGACGAGTCCCGTTCATGCGCCTCCACACCCCTCTGGTGTGGAGTGGTGATGGAAAGGGGTAAATAATTGCAGGAATAGCAATAAGCATTTGTGATTATTTCAGGCCTTCAACATGCCAGCGTGACACAGAAGCCTGATGAATACCCCTTTATTTCATTACTGTGACATGAACGCCCGAACAGACTTGGACTCGGGCATTGTAGAAACCATCCACTATTAATGAATGGATAAGTTCATGTCACTTTGTTATAAAGTTTAAATTCGACCTCACTTCATTCCAGAAAAAAAAGTGAAGAAAATCACAGTGGCTGACCATGTGATGCTGTGTGAGGCATCATGGAATCAGAGCAAAGCAAAGAAGCTAAAAAGGATATGTAAACACAAGGTTATGGGGAAATAAAGTAAAACCGTTACATGTTTGACAGCCAAAGCAAGATTTAGTTAGCTCTTCTTCATAGGTAACATGGAAATTATTAGAGAAATGCATAGAGATATTTTTTCTGTGCTGGGAATGCAACAATTCTCAGCTAGTCACTAAAAGCAACATCACCAGGAATAAGGATATTTGTTTCCAAAATGAATGAGTTTAAGAGACTGAAACTAGTGGGGTAAATTAATTACCAATATTTTCGGGCTATAAGACGTACCTTACTATAAGATGCCAGATTAGTCATCCAAAAAAAATTGTAAAAATAGATTTGACACCAAATAAAAATTTGCTGTTGGTCAACAACAAACAGAGAGAACAAGCCCTGCTACATCCTTTCACTTACACACATCTCTGCTAAATTATTCACTCACTCATAGCTCTTGATACATACATTCATTGACACACAGCTCGTTACACACATTTACTCACACACATCTCTGTTACAGTATCTTACTCATACAGTGTGCTACAACCATTCACTCACACATCCCTTGCTACATTCACTCACAGGTCTGTACATCCATTCACTTATATGAACATACTCTACATGCTACATCCATTCATATACACAGGTCTTCTTCATACTAAGTCCCAGCCACACCCTTTCCTTGGCCCTATCCCTGGCAGCATGAATGGATTAAAAGACCTTGCGCTGCGTCACATGCTTTGAACATATAGATCCTGCAGTTATACTTTTGCCAGGATGAGCAAGAACAGGGAGTGAGCAATGCAGGGGCTCTGCTCTCTCGGAGATCAGGTGAAGTGCTTTGTCAGCACTTCACCAGATTTCTGGGAAAACACTCAGGAGGGCTGGCAGAGTTGCATCCTCCTGGCCTTTGGATGCAGCACTTTTTAGCTAGATTTTTCTTGCTAAATAGTGTGCCTTATAGTCCATACAATATGGTATTAAGAGTGAGTCTGTATCTACCATTTCAAGGTTGGGGGAGTTTTATGTTTATTTTTTTTTTGTTTTTTCATCTGTATAACATTCGATAAAAAATCTAATTGAAATGTACAAGGATATTTTTATCCATTTTTTTATCCAAAACCTCTACAGGAGGGTGGAATAAATAAATGGCAAAATACCAGTGCTCATTGATGTAATATTGTTGTAATTTTTGACACTACTCTATGGGCCTCTCATGGGAATATTTTTTTTTCAGGATATAGTTATCCTATAGAATGATATAAGCAAATATTTCCCTACCATTTACCCATATAATACACAAGGGGAGGGAAAGTCCTAAGCCCCTGCCAGTTTGTTTCTTAAGTAGAAATCACATTTGACCCTCATCTCTTGTCGTTTTGATTAACACAGAACCGACCACATCAAAGCTCCGTATTAGAGGGATATGAGAGGATGTGACAGGGCGAAGCTCCTACTGAGTCAGAGACACATATACCATTTACAAGCTCACCGAACAAATCGGAAACACCCTAGACAGATGGCACGGAGTCAGTGGGATTTGGTTGTGTGCCAACCCACACCCGAGGAATATAATGGTAAAGTTATGTGGCACTGATCCAGTACAGAACAAAAATAAATCGTTACAGACCTCTATGCAACAGAGCTATACACAAAGATCTGTCTTCTATTACAGGGAGAAGGCGAGTCGCGAGGTAAAATACATTTTATTCAGAAAACACCAAATACATAAAATAAAGTCTCACAAAAGAAACTTCACTGACTGTTAGAGGCTTCGAGCAATGAAAGAACGCTCCGCAGATCTGTTTCCTTGCAGGTCCACGGCATGACTTGAATGAAAAGAATGATAAAATTATACATAAAAAGCAAAAAACTCAAAAAAATAACCAATTGCGGGGTTAGAAAGGTTTTCAGGGATACAAATGGAACTGAGATACTGGACCCGAGAAAAAACCTCATGGTCTTGGATGGTTATAGGTTTGAGAGGTTTTCCATCTTATTTTTAAATCCATAGGTCATCAATAGCAGATCGATGGTGATCGATACTCGGAACCCCCACCAATCTGTTGAAGAACAGCTCTGTTCTCAGTATAGTGGTGGTCAATCTATAGTAATGCAGCTCCATTTTAAAACAACTGAGCTGCAGTTGACTCACTCAGGCACTACAAAGAGAGCTATTCATGTTTCATGGCAGCCGGAAAATGCTGATCAGTGGGGGTCTCATGTCTGACAGGTCTTCATAGACAGTAGATGGAAAACCATTTAACACAAAAGCCAGCCAAGGCCATCAGGAGGCTATATAAATAAAGATTATTATTATTAGGAGGAATAATAACCTTTAAGTCACCATTGATCACCAGGAATTTTAGGGATTAACCTCCAACTAAGTCGTTCTGGAGATGTTTTATAGAAATCATATTTTAAAGCAATCCTGTATAATTCTACTGTGCCTTAACTGTCCCTGATGCCCATACAAACTATTGAGGACATTATCAGTTTTCTGGTGTAGAAGTAATGAGATAATTGCAATTGTTGCACAAATTGGGCATAGAGGGTGCGGAAAGGTGTGGGCGGGCACAGAGCCTCCCCCTGTGCCTGCCTCCTCCTGTCGGCAGTCCGGCCACCTAGGATAAAACAAGAGGTCTAAACCTTTCATGTAACTTGGGGCAGGGGGGTATGGCTTTTCCCCCTTATGCAGAGTGACCGAAAACCAGGCCCTGGATTGTATCAAAAGTTTATTTATTATATTTCATGGTCTGAACTTATGAATAAGCACCCACAAAAATGCATGGGGCCATGGAGAACACTCCACACAAGGGTGGGATGCACTTGAGAAGAGATGTGACCCACATGCTCTCATTATGTACCTTGATGTGATATGCCCTGGCGGCCCATCTCTCCACCTAATCTTGGCCTCTCTTCCAGCTAGTGGTCAAACCTCAAGCAAGAGCTAGACTAGAGAGCAGGGGATTAGATTAGAGCGTGTCAGAACAAGGGGCAGAGTCTATCCTTGGAGGTCAAGATAAACTTTGCTTGCCCTCAAATGCCAAATTCATTCCCGGTTGTCCATCTATCCCAAATTATTTTTACTTTCTAATGCTGTGTGATTAGGTAAGTGGAAATTAGCTGCCATACCAGGTACATTCTGGAGAATAGTGTCTGTTAGAGATGAGCAGATTTGTTTAAGTTTTGGTACCAAAAGTTCTGTTTGAATGCTCACTCCCACCATTGACAACTAAGACTGGTTCTGTCATCGATTACAGATGTTACCCTTTAAAATGGCTGGGGGCATTTAAATTCCAGCGGTGTACGGGCACCACCATTCTTTCCCAAAAAATTGCATCACATGACATCCTCAGAGAGTAGTGTACAATAGGTTTCTGCAAGCACGCTGCTGGCATTTAAATACTGAAAACAGAAATTTCTCTAAAAATATAGCTTTACAGAAAGAAGAAAGGCAGATATGAAGAGCTAAGTCAGCAGTTGTGGATACACTCACCGGCCACTTTATTAGGTACACCATGCTAGTAAGGGTAGGACCTTCTGAACTGCCTCAATTCTTCGTGGTATAGTCACACAGGTGCTGGAAGCATTCCTCAGAGATTTTGGTCCATATTGACATGATGGCATCACACAGTTGCCGCAGATTGTCGGCTGCACATCATGATGCGAATCTCCCGTTCCACCACATCCCAAGATGCTCTATTGGATTGAGATCTGGTGACGTGGAGGCCATTGAGTACAGTGACCTCATTGTCATGTTCAAGAAACCAGTCTGAGATGATTCCAGCTTTATGACATGGCGCATTATCCTGCTGAAAGTAGCCATCAGATGTGGGTACATTGTGGTCATAAAGGGGTGGACATGGTCAGCAACAATACTCAGGTAGGCTGTGTTGGCGTTGCACGATGCTCAATTGATACCAAGGGGCCCAAAAAGTGCCAAGAAATATTCCCCACCCATGACACACACCACCACCAGCCTGAACCGGTGATACAAGGCAGGATGGATCCATGCTTTCATGTTGTTGACGCCAAATTCTGACCCTACCATGAATGTCGCAGCAGAAATCGAGACTCATCAGACCAGGCAGGTTTTTTCCATCTTCTACTGTCAATTTCGATGAGCTTGTGCAAATTGTAGCCTCAGTTTCCTGTTCTTAGCTGAAAGGAGTGGCACCCGGTGTGGTCTCTTGCTGCTGTGTAGCCCTCTGCCTCAAAGTTTGACTTACTGTGCGTTCAGAGATGCTCTCTGCCTACCTTGGTTGTAAGGGTGGCGATTTGAGTCACTGTGCCTTTCTATCAGCTCGAACCAGTCTGCCCATTTCCTCTGACCCCTAGCATTAACAAGGCATTTCCAGAACTGCGCTCACTGGATGTTTTTTCTTTTTCGGACCATCTGTAAACCTAGAGGGTGGTGTGTGCGGGAAAAATCCCAGTAGATCAGCAGTTTCTGAAATACTCAGACCAGCCCTTCTGGCACCCAACAACCATGCCACGTTCAAAGGCATCAAATCACCTTTCTTCCATACTGATGCTCGGGAGAACGCAGGAGATTGTCTTGACCATGTCTACATGCCTAAATGCACTGAGTTGCCGCCATGTGATTGGTGGATTAGAATTAAGTGTTAACAAGCAGTTGGACAGGTGTACCTAATAAAGTGGCCGGTGAGTGTATGTAATGTGCATGAGGCCTAAGACTGAGAAGAATATATTGAACTACTAATAGAATGTGATATGTGCAAAGAAGTGCAAGGGACTAGGGCCAGATGTATCACTGTTTGTTCTGTTGTTTTTGCGCCTATTTATATTGTCACACTGGTTTTATGCCAGTTTTGTGCCTAAACATCAAACTAGCATCCAACAAAAATACTATGTTTTTCTTATCCACCGATTCAGATGTTTTCATTACGACTTTTTCATTTAGGTGCAAAAACACTACAGCCTGAAGGTGGCGTTAAACTGAGAAGCAACACTGAGCTCTTGCAGCAGAGATCAGGAGAAGACATACAGACACTACCTGCAGCCTCTGTTTACAGTTCATGAGCTTCTATTTAAAACAATCTGCAAAAGCAGCAGCTCAGAGCAGGAGAGAGAGAGAAATATGTAGGAGCTGGATTTTGCAGCAATACATAAAGTGTTCCCCATGTAGCAGGATAACCGCACTAGTGTCTAAGGAGGAGGATACTGACCAGAATATAGGGGCAACAGAGTATAAGCCCAGGAAGCATCTGCTGAGGAGGTCACTGGTTGCAGGGTCACACACCTAGGCTGCTGTGAGGGTCATCTTATGCTGGGGTGTGGGAGAGAAGCAGAGAGGAGCTTGTAGAGGGATCACTGGAGCCTGAATCTAACATTGCACCTATATTGCACCTAAATTGCTTCCAGAGTAAAGTGATTAATAAGAGGCAGGAACTCAAACTTATCACAGATGGTTTTAGCTTGTGATAATTCTGGCGCAACAACAAGACTAGTGCGCAGCAATAGTGATACATCTGGCTCTATGAATACAATTGACAGCTCAAGAAAAGAGATGTCTGCAGATACATCAAACAGCAGAGAGATGGTTCCTTAACACGGGTGGAATAGAATAGCAGCCAAATAAATTCAGATAAAAAGTAGGATGAAGGTTACATGATCCTTTTTATATTTCCTATACCCATCCATCATTAGTTTCGGACCCCCTCTGTGTTTTATACTCAGGATGCCAATTCATTTCATGGGATGCTGCGTTGTGCTCGATCTATGGTTCCAGGCCCGGATCTGTCAGACTGCTTTCCTTTTCTGCCTGTCTCTCTTCTCAGCCGTACAGCTGGGGTCATAGACGCGAGCTTCAAACTGTTATGTTTGTATCTGTGCAGTCCTCACGCTGTGCGAGCAGTCCTCTCTCCTCTTTTATTTTTTGCCTCCTACTTGCGGCAAGGAATGATGAGAACACCATATATATGACAAAGTAGGAAAAGGGGGATCTGTTTCTTGTTGCTTAACTCCTTAAGGACAAGGGTTTTTTTAGTGTAAGAGTTGGTGTGAATGCTTATTTTTTGCGTATCAAATTTTACTTCTCTGTGATGTTATTTATTATTCCATGCCAAGTACTGGGAAGCTGGAAATTCCAAATGTGGTGAAATGAAATGGACAAAACACAATTTCTTGTGGTCAGTTTTACTGAGCGCTCCAAGTAACACCTCTGCTTATTCTTCGGTTCGTTAAGAGCACTGTGATACCAAATTTATATAGGTTTTATGTTTTTTTAATAAATTTTAAAAAATTATAAAAAATACATTTTCACCCCATGAGCCCTCTTCATACAGCTCTGCACTACAGTGTGAAAGCGGTTATAATTGTGATTTTATGGTTATGTGAATATTTTGGTGCAGTAGTAAAAGTATTTTTCACTTATGTATGGAAACATCTGCAATGTGTTTTCACACATATTGTTTCAATACTTTTTGAAGAACAGCGTTGTGCACACGTGTCTTCCATAAGTTAGCAGATATAGTGAACATCTGCAATGTGTTCTTCACGTGTTCTTTCAATGTGTTCTTCCATTGAAAACATCTGCAAACATCATGCAATGTGTTCTTCAGTGGTTTCTTTCAATTTGTTCTTTCAATGAAAAATGCTCGAGTCTCCCATTGACTCAATGGGGCTGTTATTCGAGACAAGCACTCGAGCATCGGGAAAAGTTGTCTCCAATAACGAGTACCCGAGCATTTTAAGTGCTCGCTCATCTCTAATCAATACAGATCCAGAGATTTGAATTTCATCACCAAATAGTTTAAATTTTTGCTATTTTTACACATTCAAAAATAACATTTGGTACAGAATCTCAATAGATGGCCCCCAGCATTCTAGCTTCAATATAATGCAGTTGTGTTTGTACACTTTAGGAAGTCCTATAGGAAGATGTTTCCACCCCCGTCTTCACGAAATGCGTTCTTGGAGATATACTCTTCCTTTTCCTTCAAACGTGGAGAGTGGAGTTTAATAAAAACTCTATATTGGTCCCATCTGACCACATGAACTTCACTCAATAAGGGGTCCAAGACATGAGATACATCATAGGAACGGGATGTGTAGTCTAAATCGGCACAGCCACTTCTATTAACCCGCAGCTCCTCATTCTGAGCACATTCAACAGTGGAAAACTTCCAGTTATTTTCTTATTTTGGAGAGATATTGATGGGAAATTTTTATAAGGGCTAATAAAAATGGTCATCACCGTGATTTTTCTTGTGGTTTACAGCTCTATCTAACGGCCATTACATTACATTCTGTAGGTACAATGTGTAAGCTCTTGACTCTTGCATGAGAAGGAACGTTCAGAATTTCCAATGATATTGTTTTTTAATAATTTTAAAAATTATAAAAAAACATATTTCACCCATGAGCCCTCTTCATACAGCCTCTGACCTACAGTGTGGAAAGCGGTTAATTATTGTGATTATGGTTATGGGAATATTTTGGTGCAGTAAATGTATTTTTTTCACTTATGTATGGAAACATCTGCAATGTGTTCTTTACACATATTTTCTTCACTATCATTTTTGAAGAACAGCGTTGTGCCCACGTGTCTTCCATAAGTTAGAGATATACAGTGAACATCTGCAATGTGTTCTTCACTGTGTTCTTTCAATGTGTCTTCTCATTGAAAACTTGCAAACATCTGCAATGTGTTCTTCAGTGTTCTTTTCAATTTGTTCTTCAATGAAAAATGCTCGAGTCTCCCATTGACTTCAATGGGGCTCGTTATTCGAGACAAGCACTCGAGCATCGGGAAAAGTTTGTCTCGAATAACGAGTACCCGAGCATTTTAGTGCTCGCTCATCTCTAATCAATACAGATCCAGAGATTTGAATTCTCATCCAAATAGTTTAAATTTTTTGCATTTTTTATCACATTCAAAATAACATTTGGTACAGAATCTCCCAATAGATGGCCCCATGCATTCTAGCTTCAATATAATGCAGTTGTGTTGTACACTTTTAGGAAGTCCCTAAGGAAGATGTTTCCACCCCCAGTCTTCACGAAATGCTGTTCTTGGAGATATACTCTTCCTTTTTCCTTCAAACGTGGAGAGTGGAGTTTATACTAAAAAACTCTATATTGGTCCCATCTGACCACATGAACTTCACTCAATAAGGGGTCCAAGACACTGAGATACATCATAGGAACGGGATGTGTAGTCTACAACTCGGCACAGCTCACCATCTTCTATTCAACCCGCAGCTCCTCATTCTGAGCACATTCAACAGTGGAAAATCTTCCAGTTATTTTCTTATTTTGGAGAGATATTGATGGGAAATTTTTATTAAGGGCTAATAAAAATGGTCATCACCGTGATTTTTCTTTGTGGTTTAACAGCTCTATCTAACGGCCATTACATTACATTCGTAGGTACAATGTGTAAGCTCTTGACTCTTGCATGAGAAGGAACGTTCAGAATTTCCAATGATATTATGTTTTTAATAAGGGAAAACAAGGAGAGAAAAAAGACAGGGGCACCCCAGGAGCCCTATTCATACAGACCTTGAAACTAAAGTGTGATGTAAAGCAGCCCCAAGAAAGTTTGTCTATTAATGGTGTTGATTTTATGGTTTATGTGAATATTTTGGTGCAGTATAAAATGTATTTTTCACTTATGTATGGAAACATCTGCAATGTTCTTACACATATTTTCCACATACTATTTGAAGAACAGCGTTGTGCACACGTGTCTTCCATAAGTTAGCAGATATACGTGAACATCTGCAATGTGTTCTTCACTGTGTTCTTTCAATGTGTTCTTCCATTGAAAACTCTGCAAACATCTGCAATGTGTTCTTCAGTGTTCTTCTTCAATTTGTTCTTCAATGGAAAATGCTCGAGTCTCCCATTGACTTCAATGGGGCTCGTTATTCGAGACAAGCACTCGAGCATCGGGAAAAGTTTGTTGAATAACGAGTACCCGAGCTTTAGTGCTCGCTCATCTCTAATCAATACAGATCCAGAGATTTGAATTCTCATCCAAATAGTTTAAATTTTTGCATTTTTATCACATTCAAAATAATATTTGGTACAGAATCTCCCAATAGATGGCCCCATGCATTTAGCTTCATATAATGCAGTTGTGTTGTACAATTTTAGGAAGTCCCCTAAGGAAGATGTTTCCACCCCCAGTTCTCTGCGACGAAATTGCTGTTCTTGGAGCAAACTCTTCCTTGTTCGCACGGCAATTACATCATTGTACAGGAGGGGAGATGAGATAAGCTGTTTGAATCATCTATTGTCATAGATGATGTAATGATGGGTCAGTAGTTTCTATATAGAGGTCATGTACAGGGGCTCTATATAGATAACACTGACCCATCATTACATCACTACTGACAGTAGATGATGTCACAGCTTATCTCCTCCTCCTTGTACAATGACCTCTATATAGATAACACTGACATATCATTACATCACTACTGACAATAGATCATGTCACAGCTTATCTCTTCCCCCTCCTGTACAATGACCTCTATATAGATAGCACTGACCCATCATTACATCACTAATGACAATAGATGATGTCACAGCTTATCTTCTCCTCCTCCCTGTACAATGACCTCTATATAGATAACACTGACCCATCATTACATCACTACTGACAATAGATGATGTCACAGATTATCTCCTCCCCCTCCCTGTACAATGACCTCTATACAGATAACACTGACCCATCATTACATCACTACTGTAAGTAGATTAGTACACAGCTTATTCTCCCCCTCCCTGTACAATGACCTCTATATAGATAACATGACCCATCATTACATCACTATTGAAAATAGATGATGTCACAGCTTATCCCCCCCTCCTGTACAATGACCTCATATAGATAACACTGACCCATCATTACATCACTATGACAATAGATGATGTCACAGCTTATCTCCTTCTCCCGTACAATGACCTCTATAGATAACACTACCCATCTTACATCCCTACTGACAATAGATTATGTCACAGCTTATCTCCTCCCCCTCCTGTACAATGACCCCTTTATAGATAACACTGACCATCATTACATTACTACTGACAGATAGATAATGTCACAGCTTATCTCCTCCTCCTGTACAATGACCTCATAAGATAAACACTGACCCATCATTACATCACTACTGACAATAGATGATGTCACAGCTTATCCCCTCCCCCTCCCTGTACAATGACCTCTATATAGATAACACTAACCCATCATTACATCACTACTGACAATAGATGATGTCACAGCTTATCTCCTTCTCCCTGTACAATGACCTCTATATAGATAACACTAACCCATCATTACATCCCTACTGACAATAGATTATGTCACAGCTTATCTCCTCCCCCTCCCTGTACAATGACCCCTTTTATAGATAACACTGACCCATCATTACATTACTACTGACAGTAGATAATGTCACAGCTTATCTCCTCCTCCTTGTACAATGACCTCTATATAGATAACACTGACCCATCATTACATCACTACTGACAATAGATGATGTCACAGCTTATCTCCTCCCCCTCCCTGTACAATGACCTCTATATAGATAACACTGACCCATCATTACATCACTACTGACAATAGATGATGTCACAGCTTATCTCTTTCCCCTCCTGTACAATGAACTCTCTATAGATAGCACTGACCCATCATTACATCACTTCTGACAATAGATGATGTCAAAGCTTATCTTCTCCTCCTCCCTGTACATGACCCCTTTTATGAAATACACTGACCCATCATTACATTACTACACAGTAGATAATGTCACAGTCTATCTCCTCCTCTTGTACAATGACCTCTATATGATAACACTGACCCATCATTACATCACTACTGACAATAGATATGTCACGCTTATCTCCTCCCCCTCCCTGTACAATGACCTCTATATAGATAACACTGACCCATCATTACATCACTACGACAATGATGATGTCACAGCTTATCTCTTCCCCCCTGTACAATGACCTCTATATAGATAGCACTGAACCCATCATTACATCACTCTGAAAATAGATGATTGTCAAGCTTATCTTCTCCTCCCTCCTGTACAATGACCTCTATATAGATAACACTGACCCATCATTACATCACTACTGTAAGTAGATTATGTCACAGCTTATCTCCTCCCCCTCCCTGTACAATGACCTCTATATAGATAACACTGACCCATCATTACATCACTACTGACAATAGATGATGTCACAGCTTATCTCCTCCTCCCTGTACAATGACCCCTTTTATAGATAACACTGACCCATCATTACATCACTACTGACAATAGATGATGTCACAGCTTTTCTCCTCCCCCTCCTTGTACAATGACATCTATATAGATAACACTGACCCATCATTACATCACTACTGACAATAGATAACACACAGTGGTCGTCGGTCCAAACAGGCCTCTGTCGCAACTGTTGCAGGTGGCATTGGTGGTATGGGGTAGATCACAGTAGAAGGGTTGAAGTTCCCTGTGCTTCCTCCATTTGTGGTTCCCGTCTGTGGTAGGTGAAGCAATCCATGATATTAATATGCGGTGCATAAAGCAAACACAAATACTATAATTATTGCTCTTTTTTATGGTCTAAGGCAGTACTTTTTGTGCCACCATAGTTTACAGGAAAAGTTATTAAAATAATACTATCTGTGCTTGTATACTTACAGAGTCAGAGGGATCAGGACTGTGTGTATCCACTTTATTTATAGTAAGAGATGGAGAAGGTAATAGTTCCACTTATTTCCTCCCTGTAGGTATTTTTGCAAATGATTTTCAAACATTTTAAAATCTGTGATTTTTAAAAAATTTTTATTAATATAGAGATTTTCTCTCCTAACCGAAGTTAATAAATTAAAAACCGCATTGATTCTAATTGCAGCCCAGATTTCGCCAGTTTAAATATTCTGAAAAACATTTAATATGTAAATAAATGAGATTAGTTTTTAGTAATAAAACCGATATAATCTTGCGTTACAAAATTCAATTTTAATTCTAAACATTTTCAAATCAGCCTGAATGATGTTGCACCATCGTAGTTATCCCTGAACTTATCTTATTACTCTGTAAAACCTCCATTTTTATTGCTCACTCAAGCAAATGACACTAAAACCGTCACAGTTCCCCTGAAGCTCGGTGCTGCAGTTTGGTAACCGAAAAGGATACTCGACCTGACACATCGAGCATTCATTTACTGTAATAAGAATGAGCTGAGAAGATTGGCGCCATTTTTGGAAATTGAGAATAAAATTTTTATCTCAGACCCATAAGAGTTTTCTATTCCTTATCGTCACCCCATACTGATGTGTACACCCTTCAAGCAAAGTTAGTGACAAAAACTTGTGTTAGCACAGCTGAAGAGAGCCTATGACAACAATTTCAATGACACCTATATCATGCTGCTGGTATCTTCCTTTCCTGAGATATAGGATATCTATAATTGATTCTTATAAAATCCCATTCAGCTATCCCTGAAGTGGGCGGCACTTCCTGGTTGTGACATCAGCTAAGGGCACTGATGCCAGAGCACTAAGGACTTTCACTTGATACAGGACAACATGTTTGTTATTGGCAGCCTGAAGCATGTGATTAGTGACATGATTGTAACATCATTCTAGGTCCTCTTTTCTTGCACTCCTCTACTTCTGCTCCTCCCAACAACCTCCCCTCTTTTCCAGACATCCTTTACGGTTTACCATGGTTACCAGAAAGCATGACAAAATTAGAGTAGCCTGAGGTGGCAAGGTAAAACCTCTGCTAGCAGCTAAACAGCTACAGATAGCTAATTAAAGTAAATTAGGGAATTTCTTATTTTTGCTTAGTGCAGAGTTAGGAAAAAGTTTTATAAGTTACAGTTGTACTTTAACTTAGATCAAATTTATTTAAAAAAAACCCTTTATCACATCCCCCAGTCTCAACGCTTTGCATCATTTGATAGGTGTAGGGCTCTTATAGGTGACATTGATTTTGATAAAGTTATAATTTATTTTCTAGCACTTACTGTCGATATTTCTTGAGGTTTATGCCAATACAACAAACAGGTTATATGTCATGTCTAATGGAAAACAGACACCGCTTTCTTTCCAAAGGTTCATCAACAACTGTTTTCCCAAACAAGCTTTGAAACAAAAACCCCACACTCTAATCCCACCACCACTTCCTTTGCTATATGCTCACCTGGTAGGGGGTGGTGGGAATATATTTTACTTGTATAGAAGACCTCCACTGGAGCGGTGGAGTCACAGAGACTTCTGGAGTAGAGTAGACTAGAAACTTCCTGGTCAACGGTTACACACATGATTATAAATTAATGAGTATAAGAAAATACACATGTAAAAAACAACAAACACCAATTAGTGATACATATGAAAAAATATGTCACAGCGTATTGTAACACTTACCATTTCTGAGCAACCAGTGCCATATTATCAGCACCTAGGAGACTATTTAGAGAATTCGAGGTGCCATGTTGTTTTCTCCAGCTTAGGACAGCCCAGCTAATAGTAGAGAACCTTAGTGGTGCCCAAACTGATTGATAGTTTGGGACTTTGGGGGTTAAAGCAAAGTTTCCAAACATGGAATGAGATTGGAATGAGACCACGAGGTAGTGTAGGGGAAAAGGTCAATTCCAAGGACTTTAATTTCTCACAGAACAATGCATCAGGATATTGTGATATGCTAACAAACTTTTTGATGGACTTTAAAAAAGATCTGTCACCAGAATTTACCCCTCACGCTGGTAATGTTTGCAGAAAAAGGGTTAAAAGTCCTCCCCATATTATCTGCCACTGTGGCACTGTATCTTAATTACAGCCATTTATCTGATATGCAAATGAGTTTTGATGAGTCATATTCAGAAGAGAAGTCATGTTTTCTCCAGGCTCCCTCTTTTGGTTGACAGCTTTGTGTTTATTCAAATCTCAGCCTGAGGAGACAGGAAGTCCTCTACCTGTCAACTTCCTGTCCTTATCAAAATGCTGTCCCTTTCACTAAATGGTGAATTTAGCAGCTAAAAGAAGAAAATCGTAGAGGGGGGGGGGTTCAGAAATTTATTTTTTAAGAAACACACCCTCCCACCTATTTGCTAAGTAATGGGGCACAACAAGTGGTTGATGTCCTGCTCATCCATTTGTTATACTATAATGGAGTTTATATTGTGCTAGACTTTGTTGATGTTGGTCAGAGCACCACTGGTGCAGTCCATTGTCATAGTCGACAATCACAATCACTTTGAGTACAGGTAAAGACACTGCCAGCGATGAAGTTGATTTGTTACTATAAAAAGTGTAAATACTTACCTCATGGATAGAGACCTGCCTGTCAGTTGACCTCCCACACTTTTAGTTAAAGTGCACATGTCATGTGACCCCTGCAGCCAATCAGTGGCATTCTAGCTCAGTGATTGGAGTCCTCATGTCAGTGATTAAACATGTGACTACTTCATCCACTGATTGGCTGCCATGATCACATGTTATATGCATGAAACATGATGGGAGTTCGGTCTGAAAAGCAGATGAAAATAATTTGCAAGAATTTTAAATGAAATCTACCATGAAGAATCAACTTACCGTACTTAGTAGATCCTGATGGTAGATTCCCCAAATCTAACTAATCCTCGTTATTACTTTCTAAAATCTAACCTATATGTTTTATACTTTTTAAGAAAATTACCTGCTGTGTCAACTGGGGCATGGAGTAACTTCTGATCGCTCTGGGGCTTAGGCTATTCCACACCCCGAGTAACCTCTGCAGAACAAGGTCTTCCCCCCCCCCCACCTGCACATTCATTCCACCTGTGAAAGTGGCAGCACTGACAGGGAACTGAGAACTTTGGCGCATGCCCAGAACTCACCTCTGGCTGGCAACACGCCGGAAGCCACGGCTACTGCGCAAGCCTTACCACCATGTTCACAGGTAGCATGGAAGTAAAGGAAGGTGGACTCTACTGAGATTACTTGGGGCATGGAGTAGCCTTAGCCCTGGAGCTCACAGAGGCTACTCCACGCCCCAATAGCTTCTGCAGGTAATTTACATAAAAATAAAAATTTGTATAAAAACATAAAGGTTAGGCTTTGAAAATAACAAAAGGTAACTAGGGATTGGTCAGATTTGGAGAATTTACTATGAGAAATCTACCTACTTAGTAGATTCCCAAACTGTAACTTATCCCTAATCATCTTTTATTATTTTCCTTTAAAACAAGTGTATGATTCGAATAACCCACTTGAAACGGTCCTCTCATTTTTCATGTTGGTCTCTTTAACAAATGTTATCCCCATGAAGGAACAATTATAGAGCATCTTTTCTTGAAAATTTTGAGGTGTACAGTTATTTTCTTGTTATTGCTCCTAGATATTAAGGAATAATTTAACAATCCTCTAATCATTACTAGTTACCCACGAGGAATCCTCAAAGAGAAATTTGTTGTTATTTATTTATGCTGTAGATTAGTATCTTGATCCAGAATATTTGTATGTCAAAGGTCCAGATCACAATATTATTACAATTATTGACATTACACATAAAAATATACAGAACACTGCGTGAACTGTCTTACAAACGCTGTTTCACCAATAACTTGGTTTAGTGTTCTGACCCTCCGCTTTGGGTCAATAATCATGTATGGAAGCCAGGTATTGCTTGTCTCCGCGGGCATCGGAGTCACTGATGTGGAGACTGTTGGTCACAGCTGTCTGGCCAGCTCACGTGTTTACTAGATTAGAAGAGAACACACAAACCCTAGTAGAGAGATAGGTGGCCACAGACTACCTCCAAGGCTGCCACCTGTCTTTATTCAAGCTGCATAAAGCATTAGAGTCTTATCAGGGACACAGCTGCTGTCACCTCCATGATAAATGTGTCTTTTCACCTTCTGCTCAGAACACAACCTCATGCTCACATGGAACGCCATCAGGATCGGAAAATAAGGATTTCCGAACGAGGTTACAATTCTTAAAGAGACCAGGTCAGGGATGTGAAAGGATTAAACTATCAGATATATGAACGTTTTAAAAACTTCTTTGTTGTTACAACTTTGTACCCTTAGGTTCTACTTTTCTATAATAACTATAATTTATTTAAAATGTTTATCTAATATAATTTATTTACATTATGGGTCTTTGGTATATATCTATCTATCTATTATATTTTTTTATCTGTCTAAATATATATTTAGCATCTATCTATTTATATACCTATTATATACACCTATTATCTAACTCTATCTATGTATCTGCAACATTATCTATTTACCTATCCATCTATTTATAATTCTGATATCTCGTTGTAACCCCAGTTTGCACCCTGTCTCTGACTGTTCTCTGATTTGCGATTTTGTTCTTTTCTTAGTTTTGAGTCAACTGGTTTGCCCTGATTTTTTTCTTCCTGTTTCCTCTTCTTATCCATTGCAGAGCACACTCCCATGTTGAGGTCCATCATTTAAGGTGTTTGTCAAGTAGGTAGGAAATGGTGGGGGTGTGGGTAAAGTTACGCTAAGTGCACAAGACTTTTTGCAAAAATAGACCACAAACAGGGTAATGTTTGTAAACAGTTTTGGTCAGGTGAAGATGAGGGGTGAGCACTGCCACAATGTGGGCAGGAATAGGTCCTGCTCTATAATTTGAGGATAAGCCACCAGGCTCAGTCACAGTGTGGGGGCTATGAGCTACCTGCAATTAGACCTTTATGGGGACTGTATACAGCCCTATACAGTCATGTGCACATAGCCTTAGTGTTTACTCATCCTTACTGATTCATCTGACCTGACTTGGTTAGAGGGGTTGGCCACTTTAACTTAACTCTGGCGTTGGGTAATGGGCAGACTAGTCAATATTGTTCCCTCACATGCATGCAGCCCATCTCACACTCACATGCTGCAGCCCACCTAGTCAGTGACACTGTTGCCTCCATATCAAGGGACCTGTGACCGAGAGAAGAGGGTGCATGAGTGTGTCCCAATATTCCTGTGTGGTCCTGCATTCCATGGTCCTTCTTCTTCCTCCTGGCCGTCCATGCCTCCTCACTCACTAGAGGAACACATGATCTGCCTCCAGTCCTTCGTGTACGCTCCCATGTTGCAGCCCACCCAGTCAGTGAGTCTGCCTTCTCCGTATCTAGGGACCCGAGACCGAGGGAAGAGGGTACATGAGCGTGTTTTATTACCTGCGATTACAGGTGCATTTACACGCTACTTTAGGAGTAACAGGGACATTTTTAATGTGGATCACTTTTAATATAAAGATGGCCAACCACTTAAAGATATTAACTTTACATGACGTATAAGATTTCAGCTTTAAAGTGAACCTGTCAGGTCCATTTGGGACCCAAAAACAACTTAAGGATCATATGGATCTGTGTTTGAGGGTCTCAAAAAAAACCTGTATGACAGCTGTTCATGGACTGGGGTGTACTACACCGGCTTCATTTGCCACAACATGATGGACTCATATGGACCTGTGAGTGTCTTGGTGGCCAAAATCACCCTGATCAGTTCCTTTTAAATAGGTTGTCCAGATGTTTAAATTTCTATGCGCCCCAGTTGGTATAAACTTACCTCAGCCTTTACCTCAGTCTACCAGGGATCCTCCCATCACTGCCAGCCTCTGTTGATATACATCGGCTCAGTGGTGAAGTCACGTCTATAATGCACTCCAGCTATAATTTCGGGGACAACCCCTTTAAGTGTTGCATCTTTCTCAAGATCTCCATCTATTTTATTATATGTCTATATTTCCATAATCCAGAAGTATTCAGTATTGTCGGGCTGTCATTGTTTCTCAGAACAATTTGAAAATTGAACACATTTCTCACGTCTCGTCTCTGATAGTAAATGAGTACGACAAGACAGGCGACACTCAGATGCCCATATTTATGATATGTAAATACAAACAACATTTACACTGAAAATCTGTAATTTATGACATTTTTGCCTGTAATCAATGTTTATTTTACACCCGCGTTAATGTATCAATATATCCCTTTATTATTGAAAGCAATTATGTCATTCTCCTTATGGCTTCTCCACAGTCCTACAGCTTTCTGCAGTCTATAATATACTCCCTGCCGGTCTTATGGTCTATAAAAAATTTTATGAGGACCAAAATATTCTAAATCCATTAAACTGTATGAAGAAAGCTCTAGGGGGTATAATTCCCTGAACATTTGCCTGATGTGTCATGAAATGTCCTGCTGTTTCCTCAAATGTGCAGCACAATTAATATAAATGTGTTGGTAACAAGCCCACCATTGTCTAAACTATATAATATGTATTTTTAGATCATGGTCTTCTTTCATATGGATATGATGATTCATTCTATCGAAGAGAGTAATAACATATTTCAACTTGATGTGTATGGGGAAAAAATGTATATAGACTTAAAGGGATTCTTCCAATAACGACATAGGATAGATCTGATCTAGAATTACCAATGGGGGTATGACTGGCGGCACCCTCAGCTATAAGTAGAATGGAGCCCATGGTCCCTTGTGTAGAGTTGAAGTCCACTGATCCATTCATGGAAATAGTGGAGAAGTACACTCCCATAAAGTAAATAGACTGTACTACTTCTTGATTTACACAAGGGACTCAGAGACCTCATACTTTTATGCTCAGAGTAGTAAGAATCCCAAACTCTTATCCTCAATCTAAACACTTTTCAGCTGTTATTTTTTTGGTACCTGAAAACAGTAGTTGATTATAATACAGGTGATTTGGGCAGGAGGCTGGGGCCAAAGCCTTGTAGGAGGCCCATGGCCACCCAAACCACCTACTATACTGAGAAGAACCTTCACCAATGAAATCCTTGTATATCTGGTCCTGCTCTCAATACACATGTAGACAAGAGCCATTTCAGGACTTAGGGGAGGCAATCTACTTTGCAGAGCTGTCCAGGATTTCATCGGTTCTCCTCTGGGGATCTCTTTGCCGAATTAATTAGTAAGAGGTCTATTTTGTTTATTTTATTCCTTTTTATTTCATCTTTACTACTTTGCTGTTATGTTTTTCTGTATATTCCATAGAGCTATAAGCATTGTACCTTTGTATATTAAATTGTCATTTAATAAGATTTCTCCTTTTTCCCTGTTTCCCTGTTAGAGCATGTGTGCTAGCTGTTAGTCTGGGTTCTGCTGGGATCAGTGTGTGTTCAGGGAACTCTACAGTACTTAGAGGAGTGTGTATCTGGGTGTATGTGTACGGTGCTGGTGGAGGCATCATATTGGCCATAATCAACAGGTGGTGGCAGTGAAAATAAGTGTATGGAAGAGACATGACTGTAGTGCTGAGCAGAGCTGCTCTTTGCAGTTGCATTTCATAGGCACATGAGCAGTGCGGCGACTGAGTGTGTAGTAAGTAGTTCGGAATAGTGGTTTTCCTGGCACTGACGTCAGATTTTTAATAACATTGGGGGGCATTTATCAGAGCTTCTATGCCAGAAAACTTACAAAGAAGTCTCAATTTCTAGCCATCCACCAGAAATTGCATTTATTTCCCCTTTAGGCCATCTCCAAGGGGGCATGAGGAGGGGTGCAGCAGCTTGCAGAGTATGCTTTGCATTCGCTCCAATTAGCAACCGTTGTGGCTCTATATACATTACCACTTACCCTGTGAGTGTATGTGTGCTAGCAGTAAGCTTGTGTTCTGCTGAAGTGAAGTTAACTGTCCAGGTGAAGTATAAAGTACCTAGAGGAGTGGTGGTGGAGTGGGCTGGAGTGGGGCATGTAAGTTCAGTGTCTACGCACGGGTTACATTTACATACTGTTCTCAATAAACTTTATTAATCCCATGGTTTGTACAAACACCATTATGTGTTACAGGCTTACATTACATAGATTTGGGAGTGACACATATATTAGGGGAGGGGGACCTGATTTTTGCTGGTACCGGTCAACCACAATGAGGTGTTCTGAGGTTCTGCCGTTTGTTGCCTCGAATTTGACCAATTATACACCGGGCATAGAAATACATGCTGTACAGTCGCCATCCGATACATCAAAAGGCCCGGAGCCTCCAAGACAGAGTATGATTCTCACTTGGCAGATTTTTTTCCACACCTACCTTAGACATACCACAACCTCAATGAACAAAATAGTGCCTAAGATTATGTAAGGTTTTTAATTGTTTCATGGATTTCCACATTTCTTATAGTCTCAGCTTCATACTAGTCAAAATTTACACAAAGTGATCCATCTAGGCCGTAGATTGCGGCCATCATCTTCATCTTGTTGAAATCGCAGCAGGTTATTAAGGGCTATCAAACCATAATGATCTGTTGAGAAAATTGACGAGAAGAGAGAAGAAGCAAGTAACAAAAGGGTTGATGGAGATATTTTTAAATGTTCACCTAACAGCTTTCACGTTGTAATTCAAGGACAAAAGACATTTCTATACAATGTAAAACTGCTGTATTATGCTTAGAATACAAACACAATATATAGGCATGCCATCACTGCGGGGTAGAAGCTCACTCATGCATGATAGAAGGGCCACAATGAAAGCCGAGCTAGATGAGTCCTCTGTGTATGGCTTATCAATCCTACAAAACACTTACATCTCTAGATACACTCATCCAAGTCATATCTCCGTAAAGGTAGGTAGATTAATGCAGCACACAGCTTGATATAATTTATCAATTTGCATTACTAATAGTAAATGTGGGCCATTATCATGAATGAAATAAAAGACATGTGATATCACACATAACTCTGAATTGTGGAACAACCACAAGATGGTCTACCACCTCCACCAAGTGTTCCAATATGATGGCAGCATGTTGTAGAGAAATGCGCTATAATTTCACACCTTGATTATGCATGTTCATTATGTCTTTTCCACCATTTTCTCAATGTAAGCATTATGCTAATGAGGTAGTTGGTGAACCTGGGCCATGATTTTAGCCACTGGAGTACTACTAGTGATATCTAAATAGGTGCTGCCACTTTGTTGTGATTGTCGCTCCCCACGAAGTCATCCAGGAGCAATGATCAATTGCCATGACAGCTTGGGGTCTTCACAAGAAGGAGAGGGCTTGTTTTTTTTCGAAGATCTGTTACAATGTACCAATGGCACATTGTAACAGATTATGTGCAAAATCCCCATAAACTACTATACTGTAATATAGCAGTATATGGTAGGATCCATTTAACCCCTTCCCGACATTTGACGTAATAGTACTGCATGGCGGGAGGTGCGTTCCCGCAAAATGCAGTATTATTACGTCAAGCTTCTGGCCCCGGCTCCTAAACGGAGCCGGGGCCAGAAGCTGCGGGTGTCAGCTATATATCATAGCCGACACCTGCCCCTAACACCCGCGATCGGAGATTTCTCCGATCGCGGGTGTTAACCCCTAACACGCCGCGGTCGCGCTGACCGCGGCGTGTTAGAGGCATTTAAAGTTTAACAAGAGGGAATCGGACCCCCCCGCGGCGCTTATCCGGGGGGTCCGCTGCTCCGATCGAGAGCCCGGGACTGCCGGTGCCCGGGGCTGCGAGATTCTCATCCCGTGCCGGGTCCCCTGCCTTCTGGCAGGGACCCCTTTAGACACTGGGTCATGCGCAGCATGCCGCATTCCTACATTCACAGTGCAATACATCGTATGCACTGTGTAACCTGTTAAAAAAAACTTGAACAAAGTGATCAGAAGATCACTTGTTCAAGCTTATAGTCTTACCTGTAAAAAAGGTAAAAATAAATAAATAAAGTTTCTTTTAATAAAAATAAAATAATAAAAGAAAGTGAAAGTCCCCCAAACACCACATTCCCTGACCAAGTAAAAGTTTAAAAAAACCTAATCACAAAAAAAACCCCACTTATTGGTATCCGCTTGCGTCCGTAACATCTGTAACAATACTCCTAATCAATAATTGGACCCCCTCGGTGACGTGGTAAAAAAAAAAAAAAACCACAAACTTGCCAAAAATTTAAACTTTTTAACAATTGGCTTACAAAAAATGTTCTAAAAGTTATCCGAAAAAGTTACAGCACCAAAATGATACCAATGAAAAGAACACTTGTCACGCACAAAATAAGCTTACACCAGCTCCGTCAACACCAAAAATACTAGAGTTTATGCTGCTATAAAAATGGAATACTAAAAACAAAATGCAATTTTTTCTATTCTATTTTCCTTCAATAAAATTGGACAAATATGAAATAACTATATAATGAGGTATCACCTAATCGTAGTGATCCGTGAATAAAGATAATATATTATTGTTATGCTACATGAACAACCCCCCAAAAATGCAAAAATCCAAAACAGAATTGATATTTTATTTTCCTCCACACGTAAAAAGTTAATAAATTGCTTCAATAAGCTAAAAAACCCACTAAAAGGTTTTTTTTTTACAGTGCATCTCATCTCCAAAAAAAAGCCATTATGTGTCTAAATTGCTTAAAATAAAGATTGTATAGCCTATTCCCAACGAGCGTTGTATAAGAACGTGCGCGGCGGTAGTGACTTGCCCACGGTTCCAGACACAGTGGTCGGGGCAAGATGGCGGCTGTTCTGACGGCCATTCATCCTGCCCCATGGACCAAAGGGTTACGTCCCCCCACACACCCCCAGTTTATTATCGCTGCGTGACTGCTCAATCAATCAGACGAGCCATAGCAGCGAATTTACTATGACGTCAGTAATCCGGTCACTATGTCGTAGACACGGTGATCGGGGGTCAGGGTGGGCGGCTGTGTCCTACACCACCAATTTTGCCTGCGTCCAGAGGGTTTTGTTGCCCCCCTCTGTCCATGTTTGCCGCTATTGGCTGGTCGATTTTGTCCAGCCAAAAGCAGCAATATCGTCACAATGGGGCATCCTAGGGTGAATAAGAGCACACTGGGAAAATTTCCTCACGAAAAAACTAGATTTGGTGCAAAACGCTGGCCTGTACATTGTACAGATTACGCTGTACAACTCTTATGTGCTGTTCCAATGTGCAGTCCTGCCGTACATTTCTTTCTTCCATTTTCAAAGAGGGATAATTAGGAAACTAATATTGGGACAAAAGGACGGGCCCATACTCTGGTTTAGATGTTCCTGTGTTTTGCCAGGACAGCATTTTCCCGGTGTATTCGTGCTTCTCTAATGGTAGGCACTCAAATAAGAGTCTGTTCCAAAAGAGGAGTTAGGATGGACACACAATCTACTAGAGAACCTGCGACAACTCCAGAGTGACAAAAGTTTAGTTGGTCCCCTGGTATATTCTACACCTCTTATACACCTAGACATTCACAAGTCACGCCCAACCTGTTTGAATTAATTTCGTAAATGAATAATTGTACCACTGTTATGTCCCGTGCTCCCTATACCCCTCCATTATTTAATAAGGGGCGCCACATAACGGGCACTGAACTTTCCAGAAATAATGCAATTTCCATCTTGGACTCCATGGCGAACATGAATTTGGAAACCACCTATATGTTCAAATGCTCATTTCACCACATGTATTACACTATAACCCATATTACAACACCTTGCTATATTCCCCAAGGGGTGTACATTCAACATTAGGGTCACTTTTCGGGTTTTCCTCTGTTTTTTGGTACCACTACGGCTCTCCAAATGTATCCTGACACATGTGAAGGATTTCTGTCAATATTGCCTCTAAAAACAACACATCCCTCTTTTCCTCTACTGTGGCGCCCATAAGTATTTTAATATGCACATGTGGGGTACTCTTTCTAACACTCGGGAGAAATAGTTTCACACCTTTTTTGGGTATTTTAATAGATATTATCCCTTGTGGCTTACAAAAATTAGGGGTAAAGTGACATTTATAGGAAAATTTTCAACCTTTTTAATGTTTAGGGCCTAATTGGATCATTCACCTGTAGGGGCAAATACATATATTCCACATTGCGAAATTCTCTAAGGGTGTGCATTCAAAAATTAGGTCACTTTTCAGATTCTTATCTGTTTTATACCACTAGGGTTCTCCAAATGCATGGCAAACATTTTCTGTCAATTTGGCTTCTAAAAGGCAACATCCCCCTTTCCTTTTACGTTGTGCGCCCATACAACATTTTATATACACATGTGGGGTACTTCTACACTTGAGTAGAAATAGCTTTACACATTTTGGGGGGTTATACATTTTTTTTCCCTTGTGGCTATAAAAAATTAGGAGTAAAATGACCTTTATAGGAAAATTTTTACTTTTTCTATTTAATGTCCTAATTAAAAAATCAAACACTTTTATGGACAATACACATATTAATACCTTGCTAAATTCTCTAAGGGGTGTGCTTTCCAAAATGGTGATACTTGTTGGGGTTCCGCTCTGTTTTGGTACCACTACGGCTCTCTAAATGCATCCTGACACATGTAAAGGATGTCTGTCAAATTTGGCTTCTAAAAGTCCAACGCCCCTCTTTCCCTTCTGAGCTTCACTGCGTACCCATACAACATTTTATTTGCATGTGTGGGGCAATTTTATACTTGGGAGAAATGCTAGTACACATTTTTTTGGGGTTGTTTCATCTTTAATGCCTTATGGGATACAAAAATTAGCCGTAAAAGTGACTTTTTGGGGAAAATGTTCATCTTTTTCCTTTTAGGGACCTATTTGAAGCAAATACCTGTAGGGGAAAATACACATATTACACCTTGCTAAATTCTCCAAAGGGTGCACTTTCCAAAATGGTGACACTTGTTAGGGTTCCCCTCTGTTTTGGTACCACTAGGGCTCTCCAAATGCATCCTGACACATGTAAAGTATGATTGTCAAATCTGGCTTCTAAAAGGCCAAAGCCCCTCTTTCCCTTCTGAGCTTCACTGCGTACCCATACAACACTTTATATGCAAAAGTGGTGCAGTTCTGTGCTTAGGAGAAATAGTTTTACACATTTATGGGAGTTGTTTCATCTTTTATCCCTTGTGGCTTACAAAAATTTGGGGTAAAAGTGACTTTTTTGAGAAAATTTTCACCTTTTTCCTTTTTGGGGCCTAATTGAATCAAACACCTGTTGGGGCAAATACACACATTACACCTTGCTAAACTCTCCAAGGGGTGTACTTTCCAAAATGGTGTCTCTTGTTGGGGCTTTCCTCTGTTTTGGTACCATTATGGCTCTCCAAATGCATCCTGTCACATGAAAACTTTTTCAGCCATATTTGCCCTCCAAAAACGAAACAACGCTCTTTCCATTCCAAGTGCCCCCCTGTGCCCGTACAGCAGGGTACAGTGACAAAATGGGTATTCGCATACTCAGGAGGAATTGCCCTCAACATTGTAAAATGCATTTTCCTTTTTAACCCATTGTGAAGGTGCAAATTTTAGTGTTCAATGAATCTATAGTAAGATAAAATTACATTTCTGTAATTTCACTTTCATTTATCTTTCACCCTCATGAAACGTTCATAGGGTTAACAAAATTCCCAAAGGTTGTTTTGAATATTTTGAGGGGTGTAGTTTCTAAAATGGTGTCATTTGTGGGGGTTTTCTGTCATGTGGGCCTTATAAAGTCACTTCTAACTAAATTGACCCTCCAAAAGTAGGTTTTGATGATTTTCGTGAAAATCTGAAAAATTGCACCTAAAGTTATAAGCCTCCTAACATCCTAAAAAAAGGAAAAGATGTTTGAAAAATGATGCCAAGTTAAAGCAGACATATGGAAAATGTAAGTTATCAAGTTATTTTAGTGATATGACCAACTTTCCAAAAAGTAGAAAATTTTGAATTTGGAAAACATAGTTTTTTTCAAAATTTTTGCCAAATTTCCATTTATTTCATAAATAAATACTAAACATATTGATTAAATTTCTCAACCAACATGAAGTACAATGTGTCACAAAAAAACAATTTCAAAATCAACAGGATATGTTAAAGTGTTCCAAAGTTATAACCATTTATAGTGACACAGGGCAGATTTGAAAAAATGGGCCGTGTCAGGAAGGTGAAAAGTGGCTTCAGCGTTAAGGGGTTAACAACCTAGGGTTAAAGTACCATAGGGTGTCTAAAAAGTAGTAAAAAAAATTAAAAAGAAAAAAAAAAACTAAAAGTTGAAATCACCCCTCTTTCCCTAGAATTGATATAAAAATAAACAATTTTATTTTAAACATGTTAGGAATCGTCGTGTCCCAAAATCCCAGATCTATCAAAATTTAAAAACAGTTAGTCCTGTCGGTGAACCATGTAAAGGAAAATAGCGTCCAAATGTCTGAAACGCCACTTTTTTTTGCCATTTTGCGACACATCAATATTTTTTTTTAAAGTGAGATCGAAAGATAATACAGTCCCATGGTACCCACGAAAACTTCATCTCATCCCACAAAATATCACGCCTTACGCAGCTCTGTACACCAAAGTAAAGTTATTGGTCTAAGAAAATGGCAAAATTAAGATTTATGGCTTCAATAGATAGAACACTAACAAAAGTGGGTTACTTTGCACAATGGGAAGTACACTATAGGAATATAGTAACCCACATTTTGATTTTGAATTCTTTGGAGTGCCGCCATTTTTGTCATTTGTATATCGAGGATTAATCAGTTCCTGTTTTTTCTAATTCTAGATAGATAGAAATAGGACTCTTCAATGTACTTATGATTGGGTTGAGGACACCTATTTATGGTATATCCATTAACCATAAAGGGGTTGTTCAGGAATAAAAATGTATTTATATATGGCTACAGGGGGTTTTAATAAGAGACCTTATACATCTCTCCCCGCTCCCATTCAGCCGCTGTGCTGCCCGTCGCTGCCAGTTTCTGTTTGTATACAGATGCTGGTTGTGCCATCCAGACCACAGAGGAGCGCCTGCTGCAGCTCTCGTTTCACGCAGTAGTGGGAATGCGGTCGCGACGACACTGTGGGCATCTGTATACAAACAGAAGCAGACACAGGGGCTGAGCAGGAGCATAGTAGGAGGTAAGTATAAGATCTTTATTATTCTTAAAGCCCCCACTGCCCCCCCCCAAGCCGTATATAACAAAAAATTTACTCCAGGACAACCCCTTTAATCCCCAGATTCGAGAGTTAAATATAATATTTTGGAAAAGAAAACATAGATAGTGCTTCATGTGTAGAATCTTAAGTGTGAATTGGTATGAGAAGATATGAGTTACACTCACCTTAATGTGGCACAACCCATTAAAATGTATAGGATTGCTGCTCCGTAATGGATCCTTCAACGTCAGAAGGCAGATAGTTGGCTGAATAATCCGTAGAGAGATTCTGAACTGAGTTCAGATAATTCTGTGTCAGGCCTTTTTTATCTATATATTTGTGTAGTGGTTTTATGCATGATTTAATTAAAGGGAACCTACCACCACGAATCTACCTATAAAGGTAGATCGGGTGGTAGGTGGATGTAAGGGACGTGAGGATAGCTCTTTTTAGAGCTAATCCTCACGTCCCCGCTAACTTTTGGTACACTTTATTGACCTAATATGTAAATTTCGTTATGCGGCTACTGGGGCGTGGAGTAGCCGGCACGAGGCTACACAGCGCGGCTACTCCACGCCCCAGTAGCCACATTACGCCTCCTACCCTGTTGCGTGCGGTGCGCAGCTCCTCGTAGTTGCGCGCCCTCGTCTGACAACCGGGACTGCTCAGCCGTCGGCCTGCGTTCTGCGCATGCTCAGAACGCCATCATGACAGACGAGGGCGCACAGCTACGAGGAGCTGCGCACCGCACGCAACAGGGTAGGAGGAGTAATGTGGCTACTGGGGCGTGGAGTAGCCGCGCTGTGTAGCCTCGTGCCGGCTACTCCACGCCCCAGTAGCCGCATGACGAAATTTACATATTAGGGGAATAAAGTGTACCAAAAGTTAGCGGGGACGTGAGGATTAGCTCTAAAAAGAGCTATCCTCACATCCCTTACATCTACCTACCACCCGATCTACCTTTATAGGTAGATTCGTGGTGGTAGGTTCTCTTTAAGTATTGAAACAAGATCAAGGATTTGCACCCCTCACTTTGGACCTGAATTATCTGGACTCAGTTCAGAATCTGTCACCAAAAAATAATTTGGCTTATTTACTAAGGGTTTGCGGACGCACTTTTATCGGACTTTCCAATTTTTCAGGGTTTTGCGCGGCTGTGACAGGTATTTAACTTGGGATTGTGTCACATGTGACTGGATTGTGGCGCAGCTGCGCCGGCTTTCATGCAACAGAAATCAGGGGCCGGGCCATTGGACGATCTGACGGATTTGGACTGAGCAAGGGATTTAACTTTCAAAATGTGTTGCAAGCCGTAGCACTTACATGCACCACTAAAATGATGGGGAACTCTGTCAGATCTAAGTGTGGAAGTGAAACATGCAGGACATCGGATGCACGATCTTTGTGAATAGCAGCAGAGTGCATTATCGTCGGACAAGCACTTTCTGTGAACTCCTCCAGTCAGGTAAGAAAATGTGCCCCAGTATATAGACATATCATATAATACAGGCTACACTTAAGTCTGCCCACTGTGACGTCTCTGGTGAAGCTCTCTGGATAATTTGTTTTTCTCCCAGGCTGCAACGATCAGCTGTAAGGTGTCTGTAATGAATCTTTTTTGATAAACCTTGTTCCCATGACAGCACAAAATGTAGAAAATCCAATTGTCACATTGCATGTGCAACATCCCCCACCGGGGCCTAGCCTTTTCCCGGGGCCTGGAGTAAGCCGGGGCCCGCAGTACCTGAGTGGCTGGCGGTTGCGGCCTAGGCACGCTAGTGACACGGTGCTTGGTATGGGGAACCGGAGGGCTGTCCTACAGCCTGGCAGGTCTCCAGCAGGGTGGTGTTGGCAAGAAATGATGAGGGAGAGGCTGCTATAGCGGATCTCCCTGGGGCAACCCTTTGGTGTCTAGAGTATGAGTCTCTGTGTAGTGGACAGGGTGCCTGTGATGATGGCAGCCGTAGTAGCAGGGACCAGACGGAGGCAGAGGTTGAACAAAAACAACTTACAGTTCTTTATTGGAACCGACAGGAACCGCAGCAACGTGCCTTTAACAGAATGGTGGAGTGCTGAGATGCAGTTGGAGGGAGCCACAGGATGTAGAGTGCCAGCCTGGATGCAGAGGGCAGGCTGGGAGGTAGCTGTGTCCTAGTAGGATGCTTCAGCTTGTCCTGGGATGCTTCAGATATCACCCTTAAAGGTAGGATGATATCCCTTTCCTCACTAACTCTTAGCTATTAGCTCCACTCTTCAGGCAGGGGCTAGGCTCTTCCTGCTCTGGTCTGGTATGCTAGCTGTATAGAGTTTAGACTGGAGTTACTCCAGTCTGCTTCTGCAGACTCCTAGGTCTGGCTAGAACTGGTCTCTAGAACGTTCCTGGCCAGGGGTGTTGTTACTCTCCCTGGTCAGGTGGTAGCTACTCCTCCAATTACATCTCAGCTTACAGAAACAGTGTGTAACACATGTGATTGGATGACACATCTTACATCACACAAAACACTTAACTCCTGCCTTGCCAGGCAGGATCTACTACTGCAGTGTTCCCCTGTGTCCTATAAGGACTATGTAGTGTGATGTAGTGACATGCTGTGGGGCTGACTAGACCCTACACAGGCTGCAAGCTACATGGTGGGACGTATTCGCAAACACAGCTCTGCCTTGCATCGGCGAGGGTGTTGCACATGCAGTTACATTTATAAAATATACTGTTCCGATTTACATACAAATTCACCTCAAGAACAAACCTAAAGAACCTATTCTGTATGTAACCCGGGGTCTGCTTGTATCTATATCTATTAAATAATAGACCATATTAAAAAAAAAAATCTATATTAAATAGAAAAAAAAGTAAAAACATTATCCATCTCTTTAAAGTAATTTGAACAGATCCACAGATACATTTTTAGTTATAATTCGGCAAACAGTAAAAAAATGAACTCGGGTTCACGCGGCGGTACATCCCGTTCTTTCACATCTGCATTTACAGCAGCAGTTTGTAACAGTAATGAGATTAGGTCGCAGCCTCATCTCAACATTCCTAATGTTTAATCCAGAATATATTATTTTTTATTTTTTAAATGATGCATGGTGTTGATACACAGCCTCATACTTCTAGCCGGAAGCCGTTACACACGTCCTCTGCAAGAAAGCGAAAATAATATTTTCATATTTTTTTTTTATTCAATTAGAATGTTTTATTTTTTAGCAGCCAATAAATGTGGTTATTTAAGAGCGTAGCCGTTTCTTCCTTAATTGTAAGATTATGCAGAGCGAGTTACAAAAATCTCATTTTACCCATCTATAATAGTCTTTTCCGCTTTGATGAAAGTTCTGATGGACGCTGTCAGTCATGTGATGAATGAGCGGTGACAGCGCCGCAGTCAGAGTGACAGCAAGGTCCACTGTAAACAAGTCTCAAGGTCAAATAGAAGTCAACAGCCCTCAATTTACAGATGAGCTAATTATTCTCCGGTTGCCCGTCCACACTGACCGCCCTGGAGCCAGGAAGCCTTAATTAGCATGATTAATAACATTAAACTTATTAATTATCTATTTCTAATACTGTTACTAATTTCATCTGGTTTTTCCTTGTTGATTTCTGGCATAGTGTCTGGACTATTGGTTTAGATGGCATTCAAAAGTTTCATAAATAATCTTTTAAAAGTTTTTTTTGTGAGACGCTATGTAGGAGTTGTAGTTATGTAGGTTTATTATAGTTAGTGGTAGTAATGACATATACTACTCCATAGAATCACCTAACTCAATTTTTAGGATACTCCAATTTAAATTAAAAATAATCTGTTGGTTCTATGTGGATATGTTCAGTAGTGGATTATAATACAGGCGGTCCCCTACTTAATAACACTCGACTTACATACGACCCCTAGTTACAAACGGACCTCTGGATATTGGTAATTTATTGTACTTTAGTCCTAGGCTACAATAATCAGCTGTAACAGTTATCACAGGTGTCTGTACTGAAGCTTTAGTGTTAATCCGGATTCTTATGACAACCCAATATTTTTAAAAAATCCAATTGTCACAGAGACCAAAAAAGTTCTGTCTGGGATTACAATGATAAAATATACAGTTCCGATTTACATACAAATTCAACTTAAGAACAAATCTACAGACCCTATATTTAATGTATCCCGGGGACTGCCTGTATAGGCAGTTTGGGTGGTAGCCGGTGGCCCAAGCCTTTCAGGGGACCCATGGCCACCCAAAACACCCACTAAATTTTATAATCAGAAGGCCCTTTACCCATGAAATCCTTGTACAGGCAGTCCCCGGGTTACATACAAGATAGGGTCTGGAGGTTTGTTCTTAAGTTGAATTTGTATGTAAGTCGAAACTGTATATTTTATAATGGAAGTTCTAGACAATTTTTTTTCTTTTGCCCCAGTGACAATTGGAGTTTCAAAATTTTTGGTGTAATTGGACCAAGAATTATCAATAAAGCTTCATTACAGGCACCTTACAGCTGATCATTGCAGTCTGGGACTATAGTAAAGCATCCAGAGAGCTTCACCAGAGGTCACAGTGGGCAGAGGGGTCCGTCTGTAACTATGGGTTGTCTGTAAGTCGGGTGTCCTTAAGTAGGGGACCGCCTGTATATCTTTTCCTGATCTCAATACACATGAAGGTCCTCCAAAGGTTCTGAAACCACAGATTGATAGCAGGCAGAAGGGATGCACCCTCCATACCCCGAGAAGCTGATTCTAGGACCATATGTAGGAAGTGATTCCAGACTTGTAGGAGCAATAATATTCCTACAGCCCAGGGCAGTCTTAATCTGTCCCTGAAAGTTTTAGTAGGTGCAGTAAAACTCATCGTAAACCCATTATCATGAAGTGGTTAGTGGGATTATGCAATTTGCTCAAAATATAACTAAGAACCTCGAGGGGGTTGTACTACACCTTGTCCAGTCCCGGCCAGCTGAATTTACTAAAGCCTCCCTTAGAAAACGGTGATGCTCCCGATTTTTACACTAAGTTTTACGTGGTCTAAACGATTCAAACTTGGCAAAAACCCGTTTTTGTTCCTGGTACCAGAATTTGCGCCATTCAGTCTGGGTGTCTTTAATTTACAGGAGACTGTAAAAAGTGGTCACTTACTTGGTCTCTGCTCGTCTGAGACCACAGTGAATGGTGGGCATTCAAGACTTGTTCACTCCCAGAACTGGGCGTCTTAGTCTTGGCTCCTACCAGTCTTTTGATGCTACCATGGACACCATGAGTTGCTGCACTCACTTGGGTAGAAACCCACTCATACAAGGTCAATGTGAACAGATTTTTTGGTTAATGTTCCCAGTGTTCAGTCAAATTGGCAAGAGATAATTGTATAATCCTTTTCTTAATGTTAGGATCAATTTTAACAGAAATGTACCATCAAAATCAAGCATAATACACCAGGGACACTTATAGATCCAGGCACCGTGACTTTGGTAATCTTCTTATATTTGTTATCCATGGCCTCCTTTTTTCTAAAATAAACTGCTAACATTATATTGATGAGCTATTGATCCAGCTAACATTATGTTAATAGGATAAATCCTATCAACACCATTGATTGAGATTTTTGAGTTTCAATATTCACCTCAGATTATGCCACTATAAGGTAATAGAGACAATTCATAGGTAAAATGACAAGAATAGTGCATCATTACCAGTGGAGCCTAGACTCCATGGGGGTATTTATCAGGGCTTCTGTGCCACACCATTGAGGTAGAAGCCCAGAAATAATCGCGAATGCTAGTTTATTGCTAGTACTTGCAATTATTTCCCCCTTTACACCACCTGTACTCCAGCGGGACATGGAGGGGCGTGAAGGGGGTGTGGCAGGGAGTTGGCTGGCACAGGGCGTTCCTGTCCCCGTGTCTGGACAATAACTGCAGCCGGTGAATTTTCGTATGTGAAAATTCTCTGTCTGCTTTTATTTCTATGGCAGGGAGGGTGTGGCGTAGAAATAAACGCTGTGCTCCGGAGACTCTAGATCAGTGATGGCGAACCTTTTAGTGCCTAAGTGCCCAAACTTCAACAAAAAGCCACTTATTTATTGCAAAGTGCCATCGCAGCAATTTAAGCAGTAATGTACTGTATTTCTCCTTGTTCATTGACAACTTTCAATCCTTCAGCCTCCCAAGGACACCAACGCAGTTGAAAGGAGGAGGGCAAATTCATCTATCATTGTAGGAAGGTTCTGTCTGGTGAACTTCATTCTGGGGTGATGGCCTGGGTGCCCACAGAAAGGGCCGCCTCTGGCACCCGTGCCATAAGTTTGCCACCCCTGCTCTAGATATATCTGACTGCGTCAGTGTATGAGAGATAACCCCCCATATCTATGTTTCATAATGGATTACATATATGGGCAAATACAGTGGGTACAGAAAGTATTTCGACCCCTACACATTTTTCACTCGATTTCACTCGTTTCATTGCAGTCAACTGGTAAGATTATTTTGCAACAAGAAAACCTGAAATATCACATGTCCCTAAGCATTCAGACCCTTTGCTCAGTTTTGAGTAGAAGCAGCTATGGAGCTAGTAGATCCAGGAGTCTTCTGGATTTGGGGGTCCTCTGCCTCTTCCTTGCAGATCCACTCCAGTTCCCTCAGGTTGGATGATGAACGTTGGTGGAAGCCATTTTCAAGTCTCTCCAGAGATGTTCAGTTGAGCTTAGGTCCGGGCTCTGGCTGGGCCAGTCAGGAATGGTCACAGATTTGTTCTGAAGCCTCTGCATGTAGGGGAATTGTCTCAATGTGGTGTTTGTTAGAAACGAGGAGAGCTTTTATTGCTGTCTTTGAACTCCATGAACTCTATCAGGGATGTATTAAAAATTCACACATCTGATTGATATTGATGATTTATTAAGTAACTATGAATAAAAGATTCATGTATGGTTACCATATGAGGGGGAATTAAGTTTCCCCCCAACGACTCCATCTGCCAAAACGTATTGGATGGAAAAGTATTCCACCATCGTCGAAAAATGCTACAATTCCATTTTTAGATTTTCACTATATGTATGATTCTATAGGGAGACCTAATAGGCTCTATTTGGAATACTAGAGAAAATGGAACATTCTTTTCTCAGTTGCATTGTGAGAATGGACATCTTCGCCAAGTCTGTACAACTATACTGTATTATGTATCTACCATACTACAAAGACCACTTTGTACGGCAATGCTGGCTGCTCATGGCCATGAGTGCTGCCTTCATCTGGCAGTAAAAGTCAAGGTCCAGAAGTCCTACCTCACTCGGGGGGATGCTTTGCCCTCCAGCATGAAACCACCTATGCCTGGGCTATTCCAAGAGGTAACAACCTGGTGATCTTGTTGCAGGCAAAAGCCAATAGATTCATTCCAAGTCAAACCAGTTGGGTGACACTGTGGATCCACAACTCGTTGTCCGTTAAAAGGACTATAAGACATGATGTTACTTAAAGTAAAAAATCTCTGGGTTTTTTACTTTATATCTGAATACCCCAGCAAGTAATGGGTGACAAGTCCTTCCTTAAAACTATGTATGGAATATGGCAGCCATCTTGAAAGCCGACATGTTGGGGCTCATTTACTAAGGGTACGAATCGCGCATTTTTGTCGGGTTTCCTGAATATTTCCGATTCGCGCCGAACTGCCCTGGGATTTTAGCGCACACGATTGGATTGTGACTAGAGATGAGCGAACATACTCGTCCGAGCTTGATGCTCGTTCGAGCATTAGCGTACTCGTCCCAGAAATCTATAGGAGAAAGCCTTCCCTCCTGTTGTAATTCCTGAAAAGATTGTAGAACGTTTGCATCATAAATATCTGGAAGTGTGCGCAGCCCTTCCCCCTTCAGCTTGTGCCGGTGTGGCCGGGTTATTCCATGGTGGGTGTCTCTGCTATAATGTCTGTGAGCGCTGCTGCCGCTGCCTGCCGTACCTGTCCAGCCGACCTACATAGAGGAGAACGATGGGGATGGGGTACCAGTACGAGACGTAGACTAGAGATGCCCAAGTGCGGCTGGAGGTGGTGGTCCGCGCTCGGGATATGTCCCGCTGTACAGCAGTGATAGACGTGGCTTCCTCTGTGGGGCGCTGTAGCGTGGAGTGGCTTGGCCCATGTGCACGTGGCTTCCTCTGTGGGGCGCTGTAGCGTGGAGAGTGTGCAATGCTGTGAAGAATCTCTTCAGGAGCAGAAGTGCCGCATCCGGTGCAGACATCTGGGGCAGAGGATGAGGTTTATTCTCCCGGCTGTCCAGAGGGGCAGGGCTTTCCATGTCACCTGTCTGCTCGTCCTAATGATAGTGATACCCAAGTAAGTAAAATCAGTAACTACTCTCCGCCTCTCTATAACGTCAGGCCCCATCCATGGAAAAGCTCCCAGCGCCATAAAAACCAACTCGGACCAAGTTACCAGAAGTCCAGAGTCCACCCGGAATTAATCTACGAGGGAGATATCATGCGATAGTGAGAGTAATGCGTCTGTCACCGGGATATAAGCCGAGCCGCTCGTCCTTATGCCACGATACCCCACGTCCTGAGCCTCAGTGCCAGGAGAGAGGCGGCATCCCTGCCCGGGGCGTCTGTGCGGAGGGGGTCAATAACTCTCCGGTAATGAGAAGTCTGCTGACCGGAGAGGCAGAGAATCTCCGGCCAAAACCAAATATACACACATATAAAGTTCTACACTCATACATTCACTTTCCTATACTCACATCCACATTAGAGATGAGCGAACATACTCGTCCGAGCTTGATGCTCGTTCGAGCATTAGCGTACTCGAAACTGCTCGTTGCTCGGACGAATACTTCGCCCGCTCGAGAAAATGGCAGCTCCCGCCGTTTTGCTTTTTGGCGGCCAGAAACAGAGCCAATCACAAGCCAGGAGACTCTGCACTCCACCCAGCATGACGTGGTACCCTTACACGTCGATAGCAGTGGTTGGCTGGCCAGATCAGGTGACCCTGGGATAGACTAGCCGCTGCCCGCGCTGCTCGGTTCATTCTGTGTCTGGATGCCGCTAGGGAGAGAGCTGCTGCTGGTCAGGGAAAGCGTTAGGGTGTTCTATTAGAATAGTGTTAGGCAGGAGTGATTCAACAAGAACCCAACAGCCCTTCTTAGGGCTACAATAACGTTATACTTTTTTTTTTTTTGTTTGCTTGTGGCTGGGCTTGCTGGCACTAGTAGTGCAGCAAGTACCATATTGTGAGGAATTTGCAGGGGGACTTGCTACCGTTGTGTTTAGCTCTTAGTGACACACATATCCACCTCAAACACCAAAGTGGGAAAATTTATTAGGGGTTTGATTTCAATTAGGCACAGTCTGCCAGTTTCTTTTTATTTTACGTTTATTTTTTCATAACTCAGCGTCATCTCATTTGGCATAGCAGTGTGCTTTCATACTTGGCTAGAAAATAGCCATAGCAATAGGATAGCATCGTTTGGTTTTAAAAACTAAAAAACACAAAAAAAACACAAAAAACACAAAAAAACACAAAAAAAAGTTAAAAAAAAATTAAAGTTATAACTTTCATTTTCAAAATGTTTAACCTGAGGGCTAGGGGTAGAGGACGAGGGCGGGGACGTGGGTGACCCTGGGATAGACTAGCCGCTGCCCGCGCTGCTCGGATCATTCTCTGTCTGGATGCCGCTAGGGAGAGAGCTGCTGCTGGTCAGGGAAAGCGTTAGGGTGTTCTATTAGAATAGTGTTAGGCAGGAGTGATTCAACAAGAACCCAACAGCCCTTCTTAGGGCTACAATAACGTTATACTTTTTTTTTTTTTGTTTGCTTGTGGCTGGGCTTGCTGGTACTAGTAGTGCAGCTAGTACCATATTGTGAGGAATTTGCAGGGGGACTTGCTACCGTTGTGTTTAGCTCTTAGTGACACACATATCCACCACAAACACCAAAGTGGGAAAATTTATTAGGGGTTTGATTTCAATTAGGCACAGTCTGGCAGTTTCTTTTTATTTTACGTTTATTTTTTCATAACTCAGCGTCATCTCATCAGTGTGCTTTCATACTTGGCTAGAAAATAGCCAAAGGAGAATCCAAACGGCTTACTTACGCCTACGATAGCGTTATATATATTTTATTTCTGGTGGATCTGCTGGTGGCTGTCCTTGCTGCAGTGCATATACTAGCCAATTGTGAGGAATTTGGAGTGAGACTTGCGACCGCTGTGTTTAGCGCTTAGTGACGCACATATCCATCGCAAAGACCGAAGTGGGAAAATTTATTAGGGTCTTCCACGCAGTCCACCCATGTCACCGAAATCAGCACTCCTCCAGCACCTCCACCTCAGCCTCCTTCCCCCCAGTCTGCCCCCTCCCAGCAAAATTTGGCATTTGAACCGGCATACTCTGAGGAACTGTTTTCTGGACCCTTCCCACAGTCACAAACCACTTGTCCGGTTGCTGCTGAGCAATTTTCCGATGCCCAGGTTTTCCACCAGTCGCAGTCTGTGGGTGATGATGACCTTCTTGACGTAGTGGAAGAAGTGTGTAAAGAGGTGTCCGACGATGAGGAGACACGGTTGTCAGACAGTGGTGAAGTTGTTGTCAGGGCAGGAAGTCCGAGGGGGGAGCAGACTGAGGGATCGGAGGATGATGAGGTGACAGACCCAAGCTGGGTTGATAATAAATACCAATAAATGTACCCACTTCTCTGGTAACCGATCCCTATGTAATTCAAGCAATAAATACCAACAGAAAACATATGAGAGTAACACCATAAAATTTGCGACTCACTACCCATTTCTGCTTAAATATATGGGGAGAAAGAGAGCTTCTCGTTCAATCCTAAGGGAAAAACAGTATCCAATTTCACAATCCATTTCAATTCAATCCTCTCCAATCTTTTGAAAGTGTCTCCTCCACGGGCTCCCAGAATTATCTTGTCAATGCCATATGCTCGAAGATCCTGCCATCTACCATCATGGTATTCCTCCCACCCCTCCTCCACCTCCTCCTCCTCCGAATTACCATCCGTGGCCATGGCGCCATCAGTCGGTAGCTCTAGGCACAGCAGCAGTGCCGTCGCTAAGCGACAGCAGGCGGTGCTCAAACTGCTGAGCCTAGCCGATAAAAGGCACACCGCCCAAGAGCTATTACAGGGCATTCCACATCAAACTTGTTAACTTTCTCGCCACCCTGCTGTGTAATACACAAAAGATACTGGCAAACTTTTATCATTTACCGATATTATTTCAGCGCTTCTTGCGCATCTGTTTACATTCCCCTCTCTCGCCATATCCTAAACTTATAAGAACGCTACTACACTTGATCTTATACAAAAGGTTCTTAGAAGTGCTGTTTGGGGAGTAGCCTAGAGACAGGGGCTTGGATTGGCGAAAGCTCACCTGGCAGCGGAGCGCCAGCTCCATGCCAAGATCCAACTAACATAGTTTTAACTGCAGCACCTTTAATCTACTACTAGTTCACTGCCTCCATAATAATAATAATAATAATCTTTATTTATATAGCGCCATCATATTCCGTAGCGCTTTACAAATCATAGGAAACAAATACAAATGTAATGTAACAGAGCACAACATTTGTATGGAACAACAGGAGTGAGGTCCCTGCTCGCCAGAGCTTACGGTTTATGAATATGATGGGGTAACACGAGGTAAAAGAATTTTTAATGGTCAAGCCATTCTTCTTAGGGAATAGAACAAAATATAATAAATGGAATTGCTGTCGCTTGAACCACTCAGCCGTCATCTTATATACCAGGTCCAGGGTGAATGGGACTGCAGAGAAGTCTGGTGCCTGTTGGTTGCTGGATAACAGATGGGAGGACGACACAGGACGGGTTAGTAGAAGAGTTAAAACTTCATGCAGTTAATGAGTGTTATAGGCTTGCCTAAAGAAATGGGTTTTAAGAGCACGTTTGAAACTTTGGAGGTTAGGTATTAGTCTGATAGTCCGGGGCAGAGCATTCCATAGAATTGGTGCAGCTCTAGAGAAGTCTTGGAGACGCGAGTGGGAGGTCCGCACTAGGGTAGAGGTTAATCTAAGATCACTGGCGGATCTAAGAGCACGGGTTGGGCGATAGACTGAGATAAGAGAGGAGAGGTAGGGGGGTGCAGCATTATACAGAGCTTTATGGATGAGGGTTATTATTATTTTAAACTGTATTCGAAAGGAGACTGGCAGCCAGTGCAGCGACTGGCCATGAACTGTAAGCACATGGTCCCCTTATCAAACGAGCTGTGTCAGGCAGAATTTTGGGTTGTTTTCATGGCTTCCATGTTAACTTTGTCGCCACCCTGCTGTGTAATCCACAAAATATACTGGCAAACTTTTATCATGTACCGATATTATTTGAGCGCTTCTTGCTCACCTCCTTTGGTTCCTCTCTGCCACCCATTGGTTTGAAGCCTGAGTCCATTTAGGGTATGTCGCCATGCCACTCTCTAGCCTGCCGCTGCTGCTGCTGCCTCTGCATGAAGTCCCCTATAGTGTCAGGGTCAATTATTGGATGTTTTAGATGCTATCTAGCTTCATTCTGCAAACCACCTGGAACCTAAAAAGGTGGAAAACACCACGGAATGGAATATGGACAGAAACAGCGGGCAGCAGCCATGGATGCGCCTGAGGTGCTTAATCGCACCATTTATGCCAAAAGTAGGGCCAACGCATGGCATGACGAGAGATTCCAGAAGAAGCTAGATAGCATTAAAAACATCCAATATTGACCTGACACTATAGGGGGACTCATGCAGAGGCAGCAGCAGCGCGGCAGGTAGAGAGTGGCATGGGCGAACATACCCTAATGGAACGAGGCTTCAAAACAATGGGGTGGCAGAGAGGAACAAAAGGAGGTGACAAGAAGCGCCCTCAAATTAATATGTACCATGAACAAGTTTGCCAGTCTTATTTGTGGATTACCCAGCAGGGTGGCGACCAAAGTTAACATGGAACCAGCCATGTGCAAACAACCCAAAATTACGACTGACACAGCTCGTTGATAAAGGGGACCATGTATTGAGAGCTAAGTGAATGTAGTTAGATAAAGGTTGTGCAGGTTAAAAAATCCTAGTAGTTGGATCTTGGCATGGAACTGGCCGCTCGCTGCCAGGCGAGCTTTCGCCAATCCAAGCCCCTGTCTCTAGGCTACTCCCCAAAAGCAATTCTAAGCAACTTTGTATAAGATCAAGTGTAATAGCGTTCTTTAAAGGTTAGGATTATGGCGGGTGGGAGGGGAATGGAAAAGACTAGCGAAGAAGCGTGTGAATGTGAAATAATATTGGTAAATGATATACAAGTTTGCACGTAAATTTGGGATTACCAGCAGGGTGGCGACAAAGTTAACAATGTTTTGTGTGGAAGCCATTGAAATACAACACCAAATATTGCTTGACCAAGCTCGTTTGATAGAGGGACCATGTATGCCTACAGTTCATGCCAGTCGATGCTCTGGTGCCAGTCTCCTCGAATACAGTTATAAAATAATTAACCCTCATCCATAAGCGTCGTGGATAATGCTCAACCCCCTACCTCTCCTCTCTGTAATCAGTCATCGCCCAACCCGTGTCTTAGATCCGCAGTGATCTTAGATCAACCTTACCCTAGTGCGACCTCCCACTCGAGTCTACAAGACTTACTCTAGCGCGGCACAAAGTTGTATGGAATGCTCGCCCCGGACTATCAGACTATACGACCATAACCCCAAAGTTTCAAACGTGCTCTTAAACACCATTTCTTAGGCAAGCCATAAAATCATAAATGCCATTGAAGTTAGTTTTACTTTTCTATAACCCGTCCTGTGTGTCCATCCCATCTGTTATCCAGAACCAAAGCACCAGACTTCTATGGCAGTTCCCATTCACCCTGGACCTGTAGATAAGATGAGGCTTGAGTTGGTTCAAGCGACAGCAATTCCCATATTATATTTGTTACTATCCCTAAGAAGATGCGATTGACCATTAAAAATCTTGTTTACCTCGTGTCTACCCATTCATCTTCATAAACGAAGCTCTGGGGCAGGGACCTCACTCCTGTTGTTCATACAAATGGTGTGCTTCTGTTACATTACATTGTATTTGTTCCTGATGATTGTAAAGCGCTACGGAATATGATGGCGCTATATAATAAAGTAGTATTATTATTATTATGGAGGCAGTGAACTCAGTAGTAGTTACAGGTGCGCACTTAAAAAACTATGTAGTTGTATTCTGGGATGGAGCTGGCGCTCCGCTTTCCTAGCGAGCTTAGCCAATCCAAGCCCTGTTCTAGGCCTACTCACCAAACAGCACTTTAAGAACCATTTGTCTAAGATCAATGTGTTAGTCGCGTTCTTATAAGTTTGGGATTGGCGAGAGGGGGAAGAAACAGCATGCGCAAGAGCGCTGAAATAATATCGTAATGCATTAAAGTTTGCCAGTATTTTTTGTGGATTTATCAGCAGTGGGGTGGCGACAAAGTTAACAAGTTTGAGTGGCGGCAGCCTGTAATAGCTCTTGGGGCGGTGTGCCTTTTATCGGCAGGCCAGCAGTTTGAGCCAGCCTGCTGCTGCGTTAGCGGCGCAACTGCTGCTGTGCTAGAGCTACCGACTGATGGCGACCATGGCCACGGATGGTATTCGGGGAGGAGGAGGAGGTTAGGAGGGGGGTGGGGGAGGGGAGGAGGTTAGTGAGGCCTTTGAGACCTGGGACAGAGGTGTAGCCCGCAATCATTGCTGGGCAGAGGTATCACAGCCCCAGGGTCAGACTCGGTCCAGCCGTGACACCAAGTTAGTGTTAGTAGCGTTTTATAAGTTTGGGTTATGGCGGGTGTGAGGGATGGAAAACAGATGTGCAAAGAAGCGTCTGAACATAATATGGTTAAATGATAAAGTGTTGCCAGTATATTTTGTGGAAACACAGAGGGGTTGGCGACAAATGGTAACAAGTTTTGTGTGGAACCACTGAAAAACAACCAAAAATTCTGCCTGACCACTCGTTTGATAAGGGGACCATGTATGAGGCAGGACTAGTAGATAGATTAAGGTGCTGCAGTTTTAAAACCTATGTTTTAGTGATCTGGCAGGAGCTGCGCGCTCCGCTGCCAGGCGAGCTTTCCCAATCCAAGCCCGTGTCTCAGGCTGACTCCCAAAACAGCACTTCTAGACCTTTGTATAAGACTCAAGTGTAGTGAGCGTCTTATTATAGTTTTAGGAATGGCGGAGGTGAGGGGAATGTAAACCAGAAGAAGCGCCGAACGCGCGGAATTGAAATAATATTGGGAATGATTTAAAAGTTTGCCAGGTTATATTTGTGGATAACCACAGCTGGGGTGGCGACAAAGTGTAACACTTTGATGGGATGGAATCCATGAACACATGAAACCCCAAATTCTGCTTGACACACCTCGTTGATAAAGGGCGATGACGTATGGAGGCAGCTATATGGCGGCGACTTGGAGAAGAGAGTAGCAATGGAAGACAACGTGTGAGGCATGCTATGGAGACACTTATTTGGATAGTGCCTGTATGTGGCCATCCAAAAAAGTTTTCAAACCAGAGGAGCAGGTAGGTGGCCCCTCCAGAAAATGAGGATAGAGTTGAGTGCCTGTATGTGGCAGCCAAAAAAAGTTTATCAACCGAGGAGGCAGGTAGGTGGCCTCCAGGCAAAAGGCAAATAGATGAAGTGCTGTATGTGCAGTCCAAAACAGTTTTCAAACCAGAGGAGCAGGTAGGTTGGCCCTCCGAAGAAAAATAATTAGGATTAGTGCTGTTATTGGCAGTCCAAAAAAGTTTTCAACCAGAGGAGCAGGGTAGGTGGCGCCATCCAGAAAATGGAATAGATTGAGTGCCGTATGTGGCAGTCGCCAAACAGTTTTAAACCGAGGAGTCAGGTCAGGTGGCCCTCCAGAAAAATGCAAGAGATTGAGTGCCAGTTGTGGCCGTCCAAAAAGTTTTTCAAACCAGAGTGAGGCAGGTAGGTGGCCCTCCAGAAAATGAGGAAGATGAGTGCTTGTATGTGGCACTCCAAAAACTGGTTTTAAAACAGAAGGACCGGGCGGTGCCCTCAACAAAAATTAAATGCATAAGTACAGAGCTAGAGCCAGTGGGCCCTGTCAAAAAAATAGACGTTCCTCTGTCTTTATGTACAAAGAGGAGTGAGAAGGAGGAAAATGAGGAGGAGGAGTGGAATAAATATTCAGGTTGCAGCTTCCTTCACCTGGGGAGATTGGAAATTAGGAGGAAATCAGGCTTTTCTTATCCTAAAAGAGTCAGCTGTCAGCGCTGTCAGTCTGTAGAAGAAGAGGAAAAAAACAGGCGCATACGGGTGCAGGTTTAATAAAACATAAGGAGGGTCCTTTTTAATACAGTAATGTGCACCTTGATGGGTTGTGGTGCAGCACAACGACCGTGTCGAGTATAAAGGGTGCTGCAGTCTCACCGGCAGAAGTAAGGGTCTAACCAGAGGTAACTATGAAGGATATAGATGATCCAAGGGGAAAGAAGATTGGGATCCAATCTCTCCGACCGTTGGATGTAGAAAAAAACGGACTTCTTCTGCGCAACCCCCAATTTTAGGTAAGCATCTGTGATGCCGTTATTATACAAAAGGTGATGTTTTAAAACAGTAGGAAATAAAAGGGATAATTAAAAACAACGCGTTTTCGCGTCCTACTGGCCGTTATTCAGGTCTAAATGATGTGTGGGTAAAGGGTTATGAGTTCTGATAAGTATTTCTAAAGAGGAGAGTTATTATGGATCTAAATGACATGAACCATCAATGATGTCGCTCCAACAGTTAAACCAGTCATAAAGTGAATATTAAAAAAATAATTCTCAATACTACAAGTAAATAAACAAATAAACATTGCATGCATACAACCACAATATTATGTATCTTAAATGTATCGAATTGCGGAGGTATAAGTGGACAGAGATATATGGTGGACCGGAAGTGCCGGATCATGAAAGGCGAGGAAGATGGGGGGAACGCAAAATCGAAACCATCTCATGATGTGAGAACGCAAATCTTTGATCGCAACCTTGCGTGTCACTGTGGCTCATTTTATCCCGGTATTTATTTGCGTTCCACCATCTTCTCCTTTCTCGATCCGGCATTCCGGGTTCCCCACCTATTTCTCTGTCTCCAATTGATACACTCGCAATTCGATAAATTAAGATAATAAATATTGTGGTTGTATGCATGGCATGTGTTTATTCGTTATGTACTTTGTTTATAGGAGAATTATTGTTTTAAATATGCATTATTGACAGGGTTTACGTTTGAGAGACGCATCAATTGATTGGGTTAGTCTCTTCAGTCCATGACATCACTTCCTAGACATAACTTATAAGAACCTAAACCCGTACAAACATCATTTAGGACCTGAAGAAGCGTCCAGTGAGGAAGCGACAGAGTTGTTCTTTTATCCCCTTTTATTTTAATGTTTTAAACTATCGAACCTTTTGTATAATAAACGGCCATCACGAATGTTAATAAACACTAAAATTGGGTTTTGCTGCGCCCAAGAAGAAGTTCCGTGTTTTTTATACATCCAAACGTCTGGAAGAGAGTGGAATCCAATTTTCTTCCCCTGGATCATACTATAGCGCTGTCAGCGACAGAGGCGTGTACCGTATCGGTGATGATTAGCCCAGCTGCACGAAAACCCGCACGACAAGACGCTAGCGGAAGGGCAGGCAAGAACCTCCAAGGGCGTACAGGCCAGTTCGTGCCAATATGTCCAGCTTTGAAACCACAAAAACCAGTTCAGCGCCCTTAACGCACCCCTGAGTAGGTGTCCGCATGGGGACCCTCCTCTTACCAAGATCGGTGTGGAGGGGGGTCAGTTAGGACGATGGTATGGCAGCTACAGTACTCCCCTCACCATCTTTCTGAAAGATCAGCCTAACTCTGCCGAGACTGGGGACAGTGGACAGTGTCTGCTGGGTGACATAAAGCTGGCGAAAAGGCCTGTGTAAAGCGTACCCTGCCAAGTGCTGGAACAAGCGCCTGAGCTCGCCGACTCTCCTCGCCAATTGCTCAAGCAGAACTACGCACTCGCCGTAGCCGCTTGTCAGAAGGGAAAAATACTGTTTCGCTGTGTGCACCAGGGCCCTGTGGTTTCATGCATCTCCACATCCTTCCTCTCCAGGGATGAGAGTGGAAAGATGAAAATTTGCTTTTGTACCGTGGGCCAGGGAGAGTGAACACCCAGTAATCGGTGCTGGGAATAATCTTTTGAACGCGAGGGTCACGGATAGGAGCCCTAGCAATGAAATCTGCAACTATGCGTCAAGAGAGTACCAAACCCAGTAGAACTTCACTCCCACTGGCCGACGTCCATTTCCTCCTCCTCACAACTCCTCCAATCCTCTTCTTCTGCCATTCCGCGAACAGTGAAGGACTGAACAATGGTCCCCTCTTGTGTCTCGCCAACATTATCATCTCTTCCTCCTCATCCTCCTCCACCTTCCACCTCCTCCGTAATGCGCTGAGAAACAGACCAAGGTGTTGCTTTGCTATCAACAGGGATCTCTTACCCCGTCTCTTGTGAACGAGCCAACTTCCGACTTCGCTGATCGAGATTTTTCAAGGCCAAAGCAGCTGGGATGGGTGAGGCTGAGATGGCGCAAAAAGTTAATCCTCAAAAAAAATTACTAGCACACTGACAGATTCAGGACATTCCAGTCCACATCCTCATTGTAAGACCTTGAGGAAGCTGACTGGACCTGACTACAGTTCTGGTGGCAGTTGAAATCTGGCATCTAAATCGCTCGGCGCTGATGGTAAACTCTGGGGAAACATGGTTCAGGGTTACAGTAATGTTTATTCTGCACCTCGTGGGAACAGTTCGCACACAGTCGCGTGAGACGGGGCAGTTGGAAGGAGCGCGCTGGCGCTTCCTCCTGCAAGAGGGCCGACCTCTGTGGGGACTTCCGGAAATGCGCACAGAATGCGGACGCACCTTCGTGAGCAAATCAGGACAAGATGGGGATGATGTGAGGAAACGCGGAACTATCAGATTAACACCATGGGCCGCTGGCCATGTGTCAGTCTGACGGTTGCAGAGCGCACCAGGTTACGGCCGTTTGTCACACACAAAAATGCCGGCTTCACGGTTCAGCGGTGCCAGCCAAGATCAGTCAGCGCCGTTGATGCCCTGAATAGTTCTTGGGCGGTGTTGCTTTTAGCGCCTAGTCAGCAGTTAGCACCGCTGCTGTCGCTTAGCGACGGCACTGCTGGCTGTGCTAGAGATACCGACTGTGGCGCCATGCACAGGTGGTAGTTCGGAGGAGGAGATGGAAGGGGGGTGGGGAGAGGAGGAGGCATAGTAGGGCTTGAAACACCTCGACCGGGTAGGCCCCGCAATCCTTGCGCGGGCCATATTATGACCAGCCGCAGGGTCACCGACTCTGGTCCCAGCCTCAACCAAGTTAACCCAATGTGCCGTAAGCGATAATAGTTGGCCCTGCCCGGCCCACCCGTCCGTGGTTCCAGTGACCTGTCAGAGGCCGTTGGCGGTCGAGGAGTGGCGGATCAAAGGAGGCGTGGTCAGGAGCAGGGAATGGAAAGGTTGGCTGACAACAGTACGGTTGGCGAGGCTGGGCATGGAGGGAAAAGTAGTGGCGGGGGAACCACGACATACCGAGGGCGGACCGCCGCAGAGGTTGCGAAAGGCCTCGGTCTCTACTAGCTTATGGAGCAGCATCCCAGGTGAGATCTGGAGATGTGGATACATTAGGGCTGGGGAAGGCGAGGTGGGTTGCATATATTTGCGTGTCCGCTCCAGCGCTGGAGGGAGGAGAGATGACAAGATGGTGGGGATGCTGGTGGAGGATGTGGAGGGCGAGCCGATCGTGGGGGTTGTTGGTGGCGAGGTCGAGTGGGCAGGGGGGATGAGATATGAGTGAAAAGGGGAAGGAGCAGTGGCGAGCGAACGGCCGGAGGTTGAACGGTTGTTGCACTGAGTGGGTGTTGTATGGCAGGTTCATAGATGCCTGCGCCCATACGGTGGTAGTTAAGCATAGTGGTGGAACCCTTGCTGATCCTTGTTTGGCAAATGTTGACACAACACAGTCCGGCGGTCATCGGTGTTGTTTCCGTAAATAACCTCCAGACATTCTGAAAATCGAGCCTCGCGCAGGAGGATCTCCCCTCGCAAGCAAACGGGAGCGCTTAACTAGTTGACAAAATTGGGCGCTGCGCAAACAGGTCTGGCGCCTGCTCTCACTGCCTCTCAATTGACTTTCCAACTGTTTCTGGTCGAGGACTCTCCTCATCCTCGCATGTTACCCGGTAAACCAGTGGGGGCTAGTCAACTATATCCTAAAACAGATGGGAAAGATATAGCTTCCCGACTAGGATTACCATGCCACACAAATCAATCACTGCCTGACAACCTGTTCCCACTAGTCGGACAGGCGCATCCGTAACTGTTACACACTTCTTCACAAGTCAAGAATCATCGGAAATGCACACGATCTGACGAACTGGTGGAAAAACTGGGATCGGAAAGATGCATCAGCAGCAACCGGAAAAGTGGTTGTGATCTGTGGGAAGGTCCAGAGAAAAACAGTTCCTCCAGAGTATGCGTTCAAATGCCAAATTTTTCTGGGGGGGGGGCAGACTGGGGGGGGAGGAGGCTGACGGTGCAGGAGCTGGCGGAAGTGCGGATTTCGGGTGACATGAGGGTGGACTGAGTGGAAGACTGACGGTGGACAAAATTGGCGAAAGCAATTGTCGGCAATCCGATCAACTGTTCGCCTGTTCTGGTAAACAGTGCTCTACACGAAGTACTGTAATCCGAAAGGAACCAGGGAAGTGTTAGCTCTGCGGCCTCCGATCCATAGCATTGTGTGGATATATACACTCCGGCACAGGGCCAAAAGCTATGAACTGCAGTAGTTGGAAGTCACACGCTCTCTGTCATTACCTATAGCCTGGCCAAGCTTCCCTGTGCAGAGCCTTGGTCCCCTTGAAAAATGCTCAAGTCTCCCATTGACTTCAATGGGGTTCGTTATTCGAGACGAGCACTCGAACATCGGGAAAAGTTCGTCTCGAATAACGAGTACCCGAGCATTTTAGTTTTCGAGTGCTCGTCTCGAATAACGGCCCAGTGAAGTCAATGGGAAGACTCGAGCATTTTTCAATGGGGACCAAGGCTCTTGCACAGGGAAGCTTGCGCCCAACACCCCTGGGAACCTCAAAAGGTGGAAAACACCACGAAATGGAAAGGACAGGAAACAGCGGGCCAGCAGCATGGATGCGCTGAGGTGCTTAATCGCACCATTTTGCCAAAATATGGCAACGCAGGGCTGACAGAGAGGTCCAGAAGAAGCTAGATAGCATCTAAAAACATCCAATATTGACCTGACACTATAGGGGACTCATGCAGAGGCGCGCAGCGCGGAGGCATAGAGAGTGGCATAGGGCGACATACCCTAATGGATCGAGGCTTCAAAACCAATGGGTGGCAGAGAGGAACACAAGGAGGTGAGCAAGAAGCCCGCTCAAATAATATGTACCATGAGTAAAAGTTTGCCGTCTATTTGTGGATTACCCAGCAGCGGTGGCGACCAAAGTAACATGGACAGCCATGGCAAACAACCAAAATTGTGCTGACACAGCTGTTGATAAGGGGACCATGATTGAGCAGCAAATGAATTAGTAGATAAAGGTTGTGCAGGTTAAAAAATCCTAGTGTTGGATCTTGGCATGGAACTGGCCGCTCGATGCCAGGCGGCTTTCGCCAATCCAAGCCCTGTCTCTAGGTACTCCCCAAAAGACAATTCTAAAGCAACCTTTGTATAAGATCAAGTGTAATAGCGTTCTTATAAGTTGAGGATTATGGCGGGGTGGAGGGGAAATGGAAAACAGATGCGCAAGAAGCGCATTGAATTGTGAAATAATGATTGGTAATCTGATAAAGTTTGCAGTAATTTGTGGATTACACAGCAAGGGTGGCCGACAAAGTTAACAATGTTGTTGTTGGAAGCCATGAGAATACAACACCAAATATCTGCTGACAAGCTCGTTTGATAAAGGGACCATGATGCCTAAGTTCATGCAAGTCGAATGTCTGGTGCCAGTCTTCGAATACAGTTAGTAAAATAATAACCCTCATCATAAACTCTGTGGATAAGTGCTCAACCCCCTACCTCTCCTCTCTATCTAGTCTATCGCCCAACCCGTGCTTAGATCCGCAGGATCTTAGATCAACCTCTACCCTAGTGCGACCTCCCACTCGCAGTCTCCAAGACGTTTCTAGCGCGCACAAATCTGTATGGAATGCTCTCGCCTCCGGACATCAGACTAACGCCTAACACCCAAGTTTCAAATAGTGTCTTAAACCCATTTCTTAGGCAAGCCTTAACAACTCATAATGCATGAGTTTTAGTTTTACTTTTCTACTAACCGTCCTGTGCTGTCACCATCCCATCTGTATCCAGAACCAAAGCCACCAGACTTCTATGCAGTTCCCATTCACCTGGACCGTGTAATAAGATGAGGCTGTGAGTTGGTTCACAGCGACAGCAATTCCCATTATTATGAGATTTGTTCTAGTCCCTAAGAAGATGTTGACCATTAAAATCTTGTTTACCTCGGTCTACCCATTCTCTTCATAAACACGAAGCTCTGGGGCAGCGGACTCACTCCTGTGTTCCATACAAATGGTTGTGCTTCTGTTACATTACATTTGTATTTGTTCCTGATGTTGTAAAGCGCTACGGAATATGATGGCGCTATATAATAAAGATATTATTATTATTATGGAGGCAGTGAACTAGTAGTAGATTACAGGTGCTGCACTTAAAAAACTATGTTAGTTGTATTTGGGAGGGAGCTGGCGCTCACGCTTCCGCGAGCTTCGCCAATCCAAGCCCCTGCTCTAGGGCTACTCCACCAAACAGCACTTCTAAGAACCTTTTGTTAAGATCAAGTGTGTTAGTCAGCGTTCTTATAAGTTGGGATTGGCAGAGAGGGGAAGAAACAGCATGCGCAAGAAGCGCTGAAATAATATCGGTAAATGATATAAAGTTTGCCAGTATTTTTTGTGGATTATCAGCAGGTGAGCGGTGGCGAACAAAGTTAACAAGTTTGAGTGGGGCACCGTGTAATAGCTTTGGGCGGTTTGTGCCTTTTATCGGCAGGCTCAGACAGTTGAGCCACCGACTGTGTCGCTTAGCGGACGCAACTGCTGCTGTGCATAGAGCTACCGACTGATGGCGCCATGGCCCCACGGATGGTAATTCGGGAGGGAGGAGGAGGTGTGAGGAGGGGGTTGGTGGGAGGAGGGGAGGTTAGTGAGGCCTTTGAGACCTCGGACAGAGGTGGTAGCCCGCAATCCATTGCTGTCGGCAGGTATCCACCAGCCCCAGGGTCAGACTCGGTCCCAGCGTGCACCAAGTTAAGTTAGTAGCGTTTTATAAGTTTGGGATTATGGCGGGGTGTGAGGGAAGGAGTAACAGAGTGCAGAGAAGCGTCTGAACATAATATGGTTAAATGATAAAGTGTTGCCAGTATATTTTGTGGAAACCCACAGAGGGGTTGGCGACAAAGGTTAACAAGTTTTGTGTGGAACCCTGAAAAACAACCAAAATTTGCTGACCACATGCTCGTTTGATAAGGGGACCATGTATGAGGCAGGACTAGTAGTAGATAAAGGTGCTGCAGTTTAAAACTATGTTTTAGTTGGATCTTGGCAGGAGCTGCGACGCTCCGCTGCCAGGCGAGCTTTCCCAATCCAAGCCCGTGTCTCTAGGCTACTCCCAAACGCACTTCTCAGACCTTTTGTGATAAGACTCAAGTGTCTAGTGAGCGTCTTATATAGTTTTAGGAGTATGGCTGGGTGAGGGGAATGTAAAACAGAGAGCGCCGAACGCGCTTATCTGAAATAATATTGGGAATGATGAAAAGTTTGCCAGTATATTTGATGGATAACCACAGCTGGGGTGGCGACCAAGTATAACACCATTGATGGTGGAATCCATGAAACACATTGACACCCAAATTCTGCCTGACACACCTCGTGTGCATAAAGGGCGATGATGTATGGAGGCAGCTATATGGCGGCGACTTGAGAAAGAGGTAGCAATGGAAGACAACGTGTGGAGGCATGCTATGGAGACACATTATGTTGGATAGTTGCCTGTATGTGGCCATCCAAAAAAGTTTCAAACCAGAGGGAGCAGGTAGGTGGCCCTCCAGAAAAATGGGGAATAGATGAGTGCCTGTATGTGGCAGTCCAAAAAAAAGTTTAAACCGAGGAGGCAGGGTAGGTGGCCTCCAGCAGAAAGGCATAGATGGAGGCTTGTATGTGCAGTCCAAAACAGTTTTCAAACCAGGGAGCAGAGGTTAGGTGGCCCTCCGAAACGAAATGAATTAGATTGAGTGCTGTATTGGCAGTCCAAAAAGTTTTCAAACCAGAGGAGCAGGTAGGTGGCGCCATCCAGAAAATGGAATAGATTGAGTGCCTGTAGTGGCAGTCCAACACAAAGTTTCTAAAACCAAGGAGCCAGGTCGGTGGCCCTCCAGAAAAAGGCATAAGAGATTGAGTGCGTATGTGGCCGTCCAAAAAAGTTTTCAAACCAGAGGAGGCAGTAGGTGGCCCTCCAGAAAAAATGAAGAGATGAGTGACTATGTCGGCATCCAAAAGCTGTTTTAAAAAGAAGGACCGGGGCGGTGCCCTCAAAAAATTAAATGCATTAAGTACAAGCTAGAGCAGTGGGCCCTGTCAAAAAATAGACAGTTCCTCTGACTTTACTGTAAAAGCAGGAGTGAGAAGGAGGAAAATGAGGAGGAGGAGTGGAATAAATATTCAGGTTGCACTTCCTTCACCATGGTGGAGATTGGAAATTAGGAGAAACAGGCTTTTATCCTTTAAAAGACGTCAGCTGTCAGCGCCTGTCAGTCGTAGAAGAAGGAGGAAAAAAAAGGCGCTATCCTGGGTGCAGGTTTTAAAACATAAGGGAGGGTCCTTTTTAAATACAGTAATGTGCTACCTCTGATGGGTTGTGCGTGCAGCACACGACCGGTCGGAGTATAAAGGGTGCTAGCAGTCTCACCGCGCAGAGTAAGGGTCTCACCGCTGTAACTTGAAAGGATTAGATGATCCAAGGGGAAAGAAAGATTGGGATCCATCTCTCCGACCGTTGATGTAGAAAAAACGGACTTTCTTCTGGCGCAACCCCTCCAAATTTAGGTTAAGCATCTGTGATGCCGTTTATTATACAAAAGGTTCGATGTTTTAAAACAGTTAGAAATAACAAGGGGATATAAAAGACAACGCGTTTCGCGTCCTACTGGACGTTATTCAGGTCTAAATGATGTTGGTAAAGGGTTATGAGTCTGATAAGTATTTCTACAAGAGGAGGAGTATTCATAGGAACTAAATGGAATAACCATCAATTGATGCGTCTCAACAGTTTAAACCAGTCATAAAGAATTGTAAACAAACATAATTATCATATATACAAGTAAATAAACAAATAACAACATTGCATGCTACAACCACAATATTATGTATCTTAAATGTATCGAATTTGCGAGGTATAGTGGAAGAGCATATAGGTGGACCCGGAAGTGCCGGGTATGAAAGGGAGGAAGATGGGGGGAACGCAAAATCGAAACCATCTCATGATGTGAGAACGCAAATCTTTGATCGCTACCTTGCGTGTCACTGTGGCTCATTTTTATCCCAGGTTTATTTGCGTTCCACCATCTTCGTCCTTTCATGATCCGGCAATTCCGGGTTCCCCACCTGATTATCTCTGTCTCCATTGTACCCTCGCAATTCGATAATTAAGATAATAATATGTGGTTGTATGCATGGCATGTGTTATTGTTTATGTACTTGTATTATATGAGAATTTTGTTTTTAAAATGCATTATTGACATGGGTTTACGGTTTGAGAGACGACATCAATTGATTGGGTTATGTTTTAGTCCTATGACATCAATTCTCTTAGACATACTTATAAGCACACTCTAATACCCGTACAAACATCATTTACGGGACCTGAAGAAGCGTCCAGTGAGGAGCGACAACCGTTGTCTTTTATCCCCTTTATTTTAATGTTTTAAACTATCGACCTTTTGTATAATAAACGGCATTCACAGAATGTTATAAACACTAAAATTGGGTTTGTGCGCAAGAAACGTCCGTGTTTTTACATCCAAACGTCTGGGAGAGAGGGAACTCCAATTTTCTTCCCCGGATCCATACTATAGACGCTGTCAGTCGAAAGGCGTGTACGGCGTATCGGTGATGATAGGCCACCAGATGCATGAAAACCCGCTGACAAGACGCTAGCGGAAGGGGCAGGCAAGAACATCCAAGGCGTACAGCGCCAGTTCGCTGCCACATGTGTCCAGCTTTGAACCAAAAAAGTTAACGGCCTATATACTCCTGAGGGTAGTTCCGCTGGGGCTCCCCCCTTCCCAGATCGTTGTAGGAGGGTTCAGTTAGGACGATGGTATGGTCAGTAGTATCCCTCACCATCTTTCGTAGAAAGATCAGCCCTAATCTGCCGAGACTGGGGACAGGTGGACAGTGTCTTGCTGGGTGACATAAAGCTGGCGGAAAAGCCTGTGTAAAGCGTGACCCTGCCAGTTGCTGGAACAAGGCCTGAGCTCGCCTATCTCCCTCGCGCAATTGTCAAGCAGAACTACCAGCACTCGCCGCTAGCGCTGTCAGAAGGGAAAATACTGTTTCGCTGGGGCCACCAGGGTCCCTGCTGGTTATCATGCATTCTCCAACATCCTTCTCTCCAGGGATGAGAGTGGAAAGATTTTGCTTTTGTACCGTGGGTCCAGGAGAGTGCAACACCCAGTAATCGGTGCTGGGAATAATCTTGTTGAACGCGAGGGTCACGGGATAGGCAGCCTAGGCAATGAAATCTGCACTATGCCAAGAGGAGCTTACCAAACGCGAGATAGAACTTCACTCCCATCATGGCGACGTTCCATTTCCTCCTCCTCAACTCCTCCCAACTCCTCTTCTTCTGCCAATACTCACGCGAACAGTGAAGGACTGAACAATGGTCCCCTCTTGTGTCTCGCCAACATTCTCATCTCTTCCTCCTCATTCCTCCTCCACACTTTCCACCTCCTCCGTAATGCGCTGAGAAACAGACCTAAGGGGTGCTTTGTACAACAAGGATCTTCTTACCCCGTCTCTTGTGAACGAGCGCAAATTCCGACTTCAGCTGATCAGAGATTTTTCAAGGCACAAGCAGCTGGGATGTGTGAGGCTGATGGATGGCGGCAAATAAGTTATACTCTACAAAAAAGTTACTCAGCACACTGACAGATATCGACATTCCAGTCCCTCCTCATTGTAAGCCTTGAGGGAAGTGATGGACCGACTAACAGTTCTGGGGAAGTTGAACATCTGGCGTCTAAATCGCTCGCGCTGATGGTAAACTCTGGAAACATGGTTCAGTGTTGAAGAAAGTTTATTCGCTAAACCTCGTGGGACAGTCGCACAACAGCTCGCGTGAACGGGGCAGTTGGTGAGCGGCGCGCTTCCCCTGCAGAGGGCCGCCTCTGGCTAGGGACTTCCGTGAAATGAGCAAGATGCGGCGCACCTTCGTGAGCAAATCAGAACAAGATGGGTATGTTGAGGAACGCGTGACTATCAGATTTTGAACACCATGGGCCCGCTGGCCATGTGTCAGTCTGCCGGTTGCAGAGCCGCCCAGGTTACGGCCGTTTGTCACACACAAAATGCCGGCTTCCGGTTCAGCCGGTGCCCAGCAAGATCAGCTCAGCGCCGTTTGATGCCCTGAATAGTTCTTGGGCGGGTTGCCTTTTATGCGCCTAGATCAGCAGTTCAGCACCGCCTGCTGTCGCTTAGCGACGGCACTGCTGGCTGTGCTAGAGACTACCGACTGTGGCGCCATGCCAGGATGGTAGTCGGAGGAGGAGATGGAGAGGAGGGGTGGGGAGAGGAGGAGGACATATGTAGGGCCTTGAAACACCTGCGACCGGGTAGGCCCCGCAATCCTGCGCGAGGCATATTATGACCAGCCGCAGGGTCGACTCGGTCCCAGCCTCCACCAAGTTAACCCAATGTGCCGTAGCGTTATAATAGTGGCCCTGCCGGCACATGTCCAAGTGGCCGGTTCCAGGTGCTGTAAACGCCGTTGGGCCGGTAGGAGTGGCTGGACAGAAGACGGCGTTGGTCCAGGGCGGGGAATGGGAAAGGTTGGTGACAACAAGTACGGTTGGCGGGCTGACGGACATCGGAGGGAAGTTGGGGGGGACCACGACATACCGAAGGGGCGGCCGCCGCCATGGGGTTGCGAAAGGCCTCGGTCTCTACTAGCCTTATAGGGCAGCATCCCAGGGAGAATCTGAGATGTGGACATTAAGGCTTGGGGAAGGCGGGTGGGTGCAACTATATTTTGCGTGTCCGCTCCAGCGTTGGGGAGGAGAGATGAAAGCATGGTGGGATGGGTGGGAGGGAGGGCGATCGAACGATGGGGGTGTGTGTGGCAGAGGTCGGAATGGGCAGGGGGGACTGACATCAAGCTGAAAAAGGGGAAGGAGCAGTGGTCCGGCGAACCGGCCGGAGGTGAACGGGTTGTTGCACGAGTGGGTGTCTGTATTTGGCGTTACAGTCATGCCGCGCCATACTGGTGGTAGTTAAGCAGTGTGGTGGAACCCTGCTGATCCGGTTTGGCAAATGTTGACACAACCACAGTCCGGCGGTACATCGGTTGTTTCCGTAAATAACCTCCAGACATTCTGAAAATCGAGCCTCGTCGCAGAGAAGGTCTCCCTCACCGCAAAACGGGAGCGCAATAGTTGACAAATTGTGCGCTGTGCCACCAGGTTGGCGCCTGCTCCACTGCCTCTCCAATGACTTTCCAACTGTTTCTGGTCGAGGACTCTCCTCACTCGCAGTCACCGGCATCAAACAGCGGGGCACTAGTGCAACTTATCTAAACGACTCGGAAGAGATCATAGTCCCCCACTGGATTCACGCACCAACGATTAACCTGTCCCATGACAACACTCTCCCATAGTCGGACACCATCCGTCGCTCTTACACACTTCTTCCACAGAAGCAAGAAGCACGAAGAATCACCCACGATCATGACGGAGACTCGGTGGAAAAACGGGAATCGTGAAAATGATCACAGCAACCGGGAAAGTGGTTGTGATCTGTGGGAAGGGTCCAGAGAAAAACAGTTCCTCCAGATATGCGGTTCAAATGCCAAATTGTTTCTAGGGGGGGGCAGAATGGGGGGGAGGAGGCTTGAGGTGCAGGAGTGGGGAAGTGCGATTTCCGGGGACTGAGGGTTGGACTGAGTGGAAGACTGACGGTGGACAAAATTGCGCGAAGCAAATTGTCGGCAATCCCGCGATCACTGTTCGCCTGTTCTGGCCTAACAGTGCTCTACACGAAGTACTGTAATCCGAAAGGAACCAGGGAAGTGTTAGCTCTGCGGCCTCCGATCCATAGCATTGTGTGGATATATACACTCCGGCACAGGGCCAAAAGCTATGAACTGCAGTAGTTGGAAGTCACACGCTCTCTGTCATTACCTATAGCCTGAACCGTTGATACAAGGCAGGATGGATCCATGCTTTCATGTTGTTGTCGCCAAATTCTGACCCTACCATCCGAATGTCGCAGCAGAAATCGAGATTGGAACCGACAGGAACATCAGCAACGTGCCTTTAACAAGATGGTGGAGTACTGGAGAGGTATTTGGAGGGAGCCACAGGATGTAGATCACCAGCCTGGATGCAATGGCAGGCTGGGAGGTAGCTGTGTCCTAGTAGGAAGCTTCAGCTTTATCCTGGATATCTTCAGGTATCACCCTTGAAGGTAGGATGATACCCCTTTCCTCACTAACTAGCTATTAGCTCCACTTCAGGCAGGGGCTAGGCTCTTCCTGCTCTGGTCTGGTGTGCTAGCTGTACAGACTCCGAAGAGTTTGTACTGGAGAGACTCCAGTCTGCTTCTGAACTACTGCTCAGCTAACTGCTCTCTAGAACATTCTTGGCCAGGGGTTTTATTATCTCCCCTTGGTCAGGTGGTGGCTGCTCCTCCAATTACCTCTCAGCTCACAGAGACAGGATGCAATACAGATCATTGGATAATAGACTCTTACATCATACACAGATTAACTTCTGCCTTGCCAGGCAGGATTAACCACTGCAATGTCCCCTGTGTGATGTGATGACATGCTGTGGGGCTTATTTGCAAGCACTCCTTCGCCATTGCATCGGCGAGGGTGTTGCATATGCATAAGATGGCGGGATACAAAAAGGGAGGCATAAGGTGTAGAGGATACAGAAAGGGGGGCGTAATGGACCTCAAAACGGATGAAATATGGTGGAGTTTACTGAAAGGCAGGCATAAGTGGGGGTTAAAGAAAGGAGGCATAAGGCAGGGGTCAGGGTCGGCTCCAGGTTTCAATAGGCAACAGAGATTCAGTGGGCCTCATTATAATTAATTCATGTGGCAGCATTCAAAATTCAGAATTTAAAACGGTCTCCTGTTCTCAAATATTCCCTAGTTTATAATACTAAACTGCCTATGGTTATTTTATGTAAGCCCCCCTCACAACCTCTGGATTCCTTATGTACAGCCTATTGTGGGCCCCCCAGCATCTCTAGGCCAGAGGTACGCTCAGTGCAGGCATCAGTCCTGGTAGGGGAACAACTGTGGTGCAGGAGGTGTGATGGGGCTTCAAAACGGGAAGCATTAGGGAGGAAGAGACTACAAAAAAAATGAGGCATACGGTGGGGGGATGCATAAAGGCAAGCAGTAGGGGGGGTTATAAAAAGGAGGCATAACATAGAAGCTACAAAAAGGGAAGCATAAGACTGATTGTGGAGGGAGCTGTGCATTTCCAGAATTCCACACCAGGACTGTGAAAATGTCACCCAAGCACCTCAGGGAGCCTCGTATTTTGACTAATGCGTTCCCCACCGTAGCCCTAGTCGTCCTGTGGAGTCCAGGGGCGGGACAGCTAGCACAACTGGGGGAGTTCCTATATTAAAATACAAGGCTCCCTGAGGCGCTCAGGTGATGTAATTAACATAACTTTTAGAACTCTATTATTATTATTACAATAAATGAAGTCATGAGCAAATCCTCCGCCCCTAAGGCCTTCAGACTTCTTTTTCTTATTTTGAACATGTGGAATACAACAAAAGCAATATGCCTTAACCCCTTTAATGACCGGGCCCTTTTTTTGGTTTTTCATTTCCATTTTTTCACTCCCCACCTTCAAAAATCTATAACTTCTTTATTTTTACATGTAAAGAGCTCTGTGATGGCTTGTTTTCATAGTGATGGTATTAAATATTCCATGCCGTTTAAGTGGGAAAAAAAATTCCAAATGGTGAAAAAAAGCATTTGCGCTGCTTTCTTGTGGGCTTGGATTTTACGGCTTTCACTGCGGCCCAAATTACATGTCTACTTTATTCTTTGGGTCGGTACAATTACGGGGATAACAAATTTGTATCGGCTTTATAATGTTTTCGTACATTTACAAAAATTAAAACCTCTTGTACCAATTTTTTTTTATTTTGCCATCTTCTAGCCAATGCTAGAACTTTTTGCCAATTTTTAGGACTGTACAACCTTTTGATCACTTTTTATAGATTTTTTTATATTTATCAAAATGGCAAAAAAGTGCCATTTTCAACTTTCTGCGCTATTTTCCGCTATGGGGGTAAACGCAGAGAAAAACTGTTATAATATTTTGATATTTTGATTTTTACTGTTTATTTATATTTTTATCAGTTCTAGGGAAAGAGGCTTGATTAGAATTTTTAGGTTTTTGTAATATAAACTTTTTTTTAAACTTTTTAAAATTTTTACTTTAACCCTAGGTTGTCTGATCGATCCTACCATATACTGCCATACTACTGTATGGCAGTATATGGGGATTTTCCACCTCATTCATTAAAATGTGCAAATTGCACATTGTAATGAATGGGTTAAAACAAGACAGCCTCGGGTCTTAGGAAGACCCACTCCCATGTGCCACCATCCTTTTGAAGCCCTGACAGCTTTGCCAGGTGAATATGGCTTACAATTTAAATACTAGATGATTTTCCAAAATACTTTCTATGAACCATCAATTCCTCATGGTTTTCTAGATCTCTTTTCTATCTGACCATGGTCACGCAGGTGCACGGCTCATTACAGATGGACATTTCTGCCCAATATAACCTCTGGTAAAGCTCTCTTAATGCATTACTTTAGTCCCAGGATTTTTTATTGATAATCCTTGTTCCCATGACAGCACAACATTTTGAAAATCCAGTTGTCACTGAAACAAATAAAAATTTGTCTGGAGTTACAAATATAAAATATACCTGTTCAGACTTGCATACAAATTCAGCTTAAGAACAAACCTGCAGAACCTATCTTGTACATAACCCTTGCCTGTCATCGGGAAAAGTTCGTCTCGAATAACGAGTACCCGAGCATTTTAGTGCTCGCTCATCTCTAATTGTGACGCATCGGTGCCGGCTTTCACGCGACAGAAATCGGGGGGTGTGGCCTAGGAAAACCCGACTGATTTGGGTTGCAAGAATAGCACTCACATACACCGGGACAAAGAAGGTGAACTCCGGCAGACTTCAGCGCAGCAGCGACACCTGGTGGATATCGAGCGCACAACCTTAGTGAATCCTGGCAGAACCCGAATCAGCTTCGGAGAACGCACCGCTGGATCGTGACTGGACCGTGTAAGTAAATCTGCCCCATTATATCTGTGGTAAGTTTTTCAAATAAGAAAGGTGGTCACGTAGTATATCAAAGAAGAATGGAATTGTCTCAGAAATCAATTACAGCATCAGATTTCCAATATTTCTAATGGTTGAAAAGTTCAACATATATAATTGCATCAACGACTGGAAATGTTCCATGATGCACATCTATTTGATGGGTTGTCCATGGTGCTTAACATAGAGCTGAAGGTGCTGGATCAAATCTTTTTTTGAGTTTGTTCTTGACCCATGAACATGTTATCACTGGATCAATATGATGCAGAAATGCTGCTAAGTAGGGCAGTATGGTCATTTAAAGGGGTTGGTCACTTATTCTAAACTTTAACAGACTCAAATAGGGTTATCCATATTATACTTTCCCTGTTTAAGTTTACTGGAAGCCAATGGAAGCTGTGGGTGACCCCTGTCAGTAGGACTTGTGACTTCCTGCGATGGTCACATGACTCCTGACAGCAGGACTTGTGATTTCCTGCGTCGTTCTGTATTTTTGCAGCTTTTGGAAATCATTACTTTTTTCATGCCCCCTCCGTTACAAGCACTCCCAACCATTGACATAGAAGTAGTTATGATGGAGGGGGGATGAAGGAAGTAATGACTGCATGGTTCCTTCCATCCACCAAAAGCCAGCAGCACACGGAATGTCACAAGTCCTGCTACTAGGGTCACATGACCCGCCGCTCCCTGTGCCTCCCTTTAAACTTTAACATGGTAATTATAATATGGATAACCTAATTAGGGTTCTCTGATGATCTCATATTGATCAGCTATTCTATGGTGATCAATTTGTAAAACTTTGTCAATGAGAGCCCATGCTATCCACTTGACAGCTTCTTCTTAAAGGCACAACCTATAATTTCCTTCCAAAATAGTCGTATCTCAGACTTTTAGAATTTATGCACTTTTCTCCAATCTGTACCCAAGACTTATATCTTATTACTAAAGCTTCTGGTTGTAAGTAATATTACCTGCAACCTCTCTCTAGAGAAATCGGCTAATGAAGGAGAGCTATTATCAAATTTTAATGCTCTATTAAAATGTGTATTTTACTAGCTATCTGCTCCTTTTACAATGCAATTTTCACTCTTTTCCTTTTTATTCCACTAATTAAAGCAGCAGGTTCTCTTCTAGGTACATCACATCTGAGGAAGAAACACATTTGTGGATGTATTAATATTGGCAATTTGTAAACATCTTAGCATTAAATGTTCGCCAAATGCTGCTTCACTTATATTAAAGAGCATCAAACACCTAAAATTAAACTTCATAGATAGATTGTTCCTTAAAACAATGGCCGCCCACTGAGGAATGATTATCGATTTTTTTTAAAGGTAGACGTGTCTTTGTTTCCGGTAAAATCTGAATGTTTGTAGTAACCTTTTTCCGAAAAGACATTTTATATCTCCATACGAGACTCATATGTTTATAATCCTGGATTATATTTAGATTTTTTTATGCCATCAATTGTTATTCTAAGGTAAAAATAGGAAGGAACTGTCCAGAGCAATATATAAAATTAATAACTTTAAATAATTTACTAGCACTGCAGGAATTTTTCTTGTGAGTAATTTACTTGGTTTATACATTGATGTAACAGTTATAATTAGAGATGAGCGAGCACTATAATGCTCTTATTCGAGACGAACTTTTCCCGATGCTCGAGTGCTCGTCTCGAATACTGCTTCCTGCACTGCTACCTGTCAACTACCAGAGCAATTCCCCACACTAGAAATGAGCGGAGCCGATGTCTGTGTTTGGGTTCTGACACAAAACCCAGACTTAATGGCCCACATTTATCAAAAACAGTGCAGTCTGTACTAGGTGCAGTTTGTCTGTGTAGTGTGCAGGGGGCGCCAGATTCAGGATATCTGGCGCATGTTCTGCATGAATCTGGCGCCCCGACGTGCACTGCCTCGACACCGTTCACCAATGTTTTTTGGTGCACCTTTGACAAAGGGCGTGCAACACAATTCTGTCAGACACTTTACTCATTTACTTACCCGGCGTGTTGTCCGACGTTGATTCGGAGCTTGCCGGAATTCACTAAGTTCGTGCGCCGAGGTCTGCCGGAGTTCACCATCCTCTTCCTGGTGCATGTAAGTGCGTGTCAAGCGACACATTTTTTTTTTTTAAATTCCACAGATTTTCCGAATCTGTCGTGTTTTCAAACGCCCACGCCCCTAATTTCCGTGAAACCCGGCACCGATGCGAAACAATCCGATCGTGTGCGCCAAAAACCCGGGGCAAAATGGCGCAAACCTGGAATTTTCGGGAAACCCCACGAAAATAAGTGATTCGGGCCCTTAGTAAATGTGCCCCTGTGTGAGAAATGTAACTGTCCGAATGTGCTCCAGAATACCCCTTTTGGTGCAGATTTTTCTGTTGCATCGGTGTTAGGGTTGGGTAGCACAGAAGACAGGGATAGTGTGCCCTGAGCTTGCCCCAACCTCTGTCCCTTCCTATAGCCCCCCCACGTTAAACCATGGGGCGACTACTTGAAGACTCGAAATACACTGGATAAGTGTGGGAAGGGAAACACAAACAGACTGACAAACATAAAACACAAAAGAATGGTAAACTAGCCGGAGTCGCAACGAGAAGTACGTCAAGAACAAAGTCAGTAGGCAAAGAGTCAATGTCAAAAACTAGCCGAGGTCAACAACGATACAGATACAGAGCAAGGAAACCTAATGCAGCGAGCGAGTGATGAAGGGATTTCAAACACTGGCACAGGTGACTAGTGAAGCTGCAATTTATGCAGCCAGAGCCCCACCTCCAGAACCTGATAGGAGCTGGACAAATTCTGGGAATTAACCCCTCATGGTGCAGAACAACCAGGCATCATGCAGAGGTACCACAAGTTCCAGCAGTTCCCGAACACAACTCCTAGACAGCGCGAGATCTTAGCAGCCGCTGCCCGGGACGAGAGGGGGAGTTTGCATGGATACGCGCCGGGGGTCGGAGAACGCTGCTAGCACCACCAGAAGAACCAGAAGTCCCAGCATTCTCCGTAGCTAACCTGACAGTCGGGTATAGTGCAGCCGCGACATATTAGTAATTTTACTTGACTTGAAACTGGTCTCCATTAACATTTGGTCATTTGGGCTGGATTGCGTAGAATATACTGAGACAGTTCAGTGGGAGAGGAGTATCCTGGGACTTGAAGTCCTTCTGTGGAGCATGGTGGCCATCTAGTTTACGCCATCCAGGACAAGCAGAAATAAAATGTAATAACTATTAGCCTCATCCAATGGTTGTAAAAGTATGGATATTTTACATTAAGAGTATGTAATTATGATAAACAGAGGTTCTTTCTTTTACTTTCTATGGCAGTAGATACAAAGTCATGGGCAGTCTATAACTATCTAAGGTAATGAGGGCCTACTGGTAATGGGAATTAGATGGATTAAAGTAAAAGGGCAGGTTAACAAACTTGGTTACTCCATTTGGAGAAATAAAAAACATTTATGGGGAGGTGTAACTACAATATACTATACTTTTTTTCATCTTCATAGACAAGGAATTTAACTATAAGAGCAGAAAGAATGATCTAATGGCTGATACATTGCTCATGTTAATGGTTTAGTGGATCCATGCCAGATGTTGCGCACCAAACCTGGACTTCGGGAAAACCAACAAATGCTGCTTGATGGGATGCTTAGCAGTCCATTAACCAGGTGGCAGCCAAGGTCGAGGTACAGGCACATGAGGCACTCTCGTGGTCAGGAGCATGCAGAAGTTCAAGGCAGGCAGCAGAGGTGCAGAATCAGGGTCAAGTCCAGGATCACAATGGGAGAGCAGAACAGGAACACCAGGAATGCAGGAAGGAAGCTTTCTCTGAGGCATGAAGCACAAAGATCTGGAGGGGTGTGAATGGAGCCGCCGGTCTTTAAGGGAAACTCCAGAAGTGCTGACGCCAATCAGCAGTGCTCTGGCCCTTTAAATCTTTGAGTACCGGCGTGCGCGCACCCTAGGGGACGTACATGCAGCCTAGCCGGGACAGGAGCAGGAGCGTGGAGAGTTGAGTGTGTGCTGGGGGACAGCGCAGCGCCTCCTCGGAGAAAGGCAGCGGTGTGCCTGTGATCTGAGGCATGGATGGCAGGGACACCCGTGACAAACAGCAACATACATCACTATATTTCCTTGCTTTCAAAGGTCAGGAAGGAATATTTTACATCCCAGACAGGGGAGTAACTTGAGGGGGTGCAGAGGGTGCAGTTGCAAGGGGTCTTTAAGGTGCTATTTTTCCATATGAGAAGGCTAGTACTATAAACCACACATTAAAGTCGGGGGCCTGACACAGACTTTGCACTGGGGCCCATCAGCTACAAGTTACGCCACTAATCCCAAGTACTCTTCATGATTCGGCAGTACACAGAGAAGTCTGCTCATTGCCTCCATGATATAAACTCTGCAGGGCAGTAACTATAGACGGAGTATAATCAGCTTAATTGTGCTGAAAAACTAGTGTATTACTTACTGTGCAAACTAATCATATACATATTCACCCGCTCCACTCCAAACAGCTTAATTAAGACCAAATATCAAGGATTTTCAGTGATTATCAAATATGAGGCGGGTGAAACTGAAAGAATAAGGTAATTAAAACCAAAGTGGTGGTGGTGAAGCTGCGGGGGTAGAGGCTTCAGCTGTACCCAGTGCCTGGTGCTGAACTGCGGGTCTCAAGGCCTCAAGACAGGAAAATTATTGAAGACTTTTTGTTAGCTGAAGAAAATTATGTGGCAAACCTCAAAAAGTTCATGCTATTGTATTGTTTGATAGTAACTATAATGAGGGGTTTTCACAAATACAGCTAGTGACTGGTTCTCTACTAAATGACACCCTTCTATTAGCTAAAATTACTTCCCTCACCATAAATCAACTTTATTGTATACTACCTGGCATAACAGGGGACGTGTCCTGCTTGGCTTACCCCTTCCATCAATTCCTCCCCATGCCTTATGCCTCCTTACCATTCAGTAGATTAAGTCATGTGACCAGGGTGATATCATCTAAAGTCCTTTACCATTTACATTTGCAAAGTGTACCCCATGTATCTATCTGATCAAATAAAAAATCACAGCATGCCTCCATGGACTTCTTCTCTTTTCCATGCAGACATGCTGTGATCAGATACATACATGGAGTAGATTTTGCTAATCTAAAGTTTTAAATGACATCACTCTGGTCACATGACATGAATGTAACGCAAGGCAGTGTGTAAAAAAATTGTCACAATATTTCCTATATGTTTGTAGTTGAATATTTGCAGACGGTCCCTAAATACAGGGCAGGGCAGTGATTTGAAGAGATACTGAGAAGAGTCAAACCCAGTAGATAAGAGTCAAGAAGGCTAATTTGCACATCCAAAAAATGGCGCTAATTAAGGTACAGTTACTCAGAACAGTGCAAACTAATGTGGGACAGTGTCGCACTGGCAGCTAATTTTAGGTAATATGTGGAGGGGTGATAGGTCTTGCTTTGTTTAAGACTGCCCTATCAAACCTGCCAGAGAATCCCTCTGTAGTCTACACTGAGATTATGGTGGAAACTATAGTAAAAATCGTGGACTAAATGCCCAACTCGCTCTCCACTCCGCATCATACCCAAAGTAGAGTGCGGGCCGGAAGACTGACAAAATGATGGGTTTGGGGCCTTTTACATGCCCAGTCTTCCAGAAAACTGTCAGACAAGACATCTTAAGTTCCCCCAAATGTCTTATGAAGGATGATCTATAACCAAAGCAATCGGCAGTTCAATTTGTCAACTTTTGGAAAGTGCCTTGTTTTGCCCATGAATGTCCGTATCATTGGTAGTGGATCCTCTGTACCACCGCGTACGATAACGTAAGCCGACACCTGGGACCGGAGTGTAAGTGGTACCCGATTTTCACCAGATCCTGACGCAGAGCAGGTAGGACTTGTTGCGGTGTGGTACCACCAGATTGTTCCACATCGTGATTTTGTCCACGGTGGGGCCAAGGTGAAATACAGAATTGCAAGGAAAACTCGTGGTCGGGGATAGGCAGGAGGTCGAGACAGGCAGCACAGGATCAGAGTCGGGGATGTAGTAGAAGGTAAGGACGGGCAGCACAGGAACGAAGTCAGGAACGGTATCGAGGTCACAACAGGAAATCAGGATAATCGCACAGGGCATCAGACAAGTTTTCTCTAAGGCTATGAGGCACAAAGATCTGACAGGGAACACAGGAATAGGCTGGGAATTTATTAGGGAAGGCAGCTGGCAAGTGCCAATTATCAGCACGCTGGCCCTTTAAATTTTACAGGGTTGGCACATGACGAGCTGCAGGAGACGCTGCCGGTACCCGGCGAGGTGAGTGGTGCAGTGGGCTACACGGAGGTACACGAGTGTGCCTGCAACCTGAGACATGGGTCGCAGGGGCCCCGTGACAATGAATAGGCGTTCTATGGAGACTAGCCCAACTTTTCCAGCCATTCCCCACAGATAAGTATGTGGTAACTGAATGCCCTTATGGATGTCAGAGTAAGTAAGGAAATGGGATATACTGGACAAAAAACATGCACAGAAACACTTGTGAAGGCTGCAGTTGACTTCTGCAGCTCCTGGAACTTTTATGCGGTAGTTTTTGGTTAAGGAGGTTGTCTATCTTTTTTTAATATTTGTGTTTTAAAAGGCCAAATAAATCTATTCTTCCGTCCTTACCCAGGTCCAGCGTGAAGCTCAGCATTGACATTACATCAGCACAAAGCACACTCCCAGTACAGTCTAATACAGGCCTGATATAAACTGGAGCGGGTGTGCGCTGACAACACGGCATAGCCTCTGAGCTTCAGGTAAGTATATGTTTTTTGTTTTGGAGACACAAATAAAAATACTTGATCATGGATAACCCTTTCAATAAGAGCCCAGGGTCAGGAAGTACAAAGCGGTGAGGGACCGGTGAGGGATAGGTGAACATGACTTTTTTTTTAAATGGGTTCCTAGGTTCAAGAGCCGACCAGGTCATCATCTGCAAAGAGTTTGTATGCTCTCTCCGTATTTGCGTGGGTTTCCTCCAGGTCCTCCAGTTCCCTCCCACATTCCAAAACATACTGGTAGGTTGATTAGATTGTGAACCCCATTGGGGACAGGGACTTATTTGGCAAACTCTGCTGCGTAATCTGTAGGCTCTATTTAACTAAAGGAATTATTATATTTATTTTTAGGAAGTCCCAGATTACGTAAAAGATTGGTTCTTTAGATTTGTACATAAGTTGAATTTTTAGTCGGATCTGGTATATTTTATAATTGTAGCTCCAGACAAAATGTTTTTTTGACCCGTTGATAATTGGATTTTACAATTTTTCTGCTGTAATGGGAAAAGGATTATCAATATAGCTTCATTACAAACACCTTACAGCTGATCATTGCAGCCTGGGACTGAAGAAAATCATCCAGAGACTTCACTAGGGGTCACAGTGGAGAGAGAGGTCTGTCTGTAACTTGGGGTCTTCTGTAGGTCAGGTGTTCTTAAGCCGGGGATCACATGAATTTTGAAAGGACAATTTTAACATTTTTATTATTTTCAAACTTTAACTTTAATTATAAATACAATTTAATAAAATACATAAATAAATGAAAGAAAGAATAAAAGAATATAATGAAATTATTCAGAGAATCTGTAATTGCTAATACGGAATACCTCTTTAAGGAAATACAGTAGCTCCTGATTCGGTGGTGTATTTGTATTAGGGCTACTGAGTTTGCAGGAAACTGTTTCAGGCTGAGTAAGGCCAATGGGGATTCCTTCTTACTTAATACCATATTTCACACATTTCTTCCACGAGACCCACATAAAAGGCTCTCAAGCAGCCTTCCAGTTAACAGCCAGATAATCGTCAGGTTTCCCTAGCAGCTAATGGGTTGATGGAGTTGTAGTCTGCAGGATTCGAGCAGTTAAAAGAATGATGGTGTGTAATAGTTTGCATTGCTTTAATGCTATCGATCCATCGCTGAGAGAATAGTCTGCAGCGGAAGGAAAGCTGGAATGTTCTGCACTGCAGAGATCCATTTCTTGCCTGCAATAACTTGTTCTTATGGACGGTTTTGGAGAGTAAACGGTAGAGAATCTGAGTATTTCTGTATAATCTGAAAGGGATGAATCGACCAATATACCAAATCTCATCGCTTATTATAGCAAGTAAAGGAGTAGTTTTGTGTATTTGTTTCCTGCAGTATCCCATAGCCATTCTCTCGGGGCTTCTCACTGCTGTAATGTAGAAAGGTCTTTAGAAGAACCCATTGCCCGCTCCATCAATACGAAGCCCCCCTTCCCCCACTACAACTCAAGTAATATTAATTATACCCTGAAAAGCCGGGGCTACACCGAGTGCTGCATCAGCATCTTTCCTGCGCTCTCCCTGCCCCCAGTCTCACACCTCGGATTCAGCAGTTCTTACTCAGACATATAACCGTATGAAATATTCACGAGTCTGCCTGGACCGGCAAGACGGATGGGATCCTTCCTTAGCACAAGTCCTTCTCTGCAAAAGGGGCTTTGCCATGTTTCATCAGGTTTTTTTATTCCTCAAAAATACTCTCCTTCTAGTGTAGGGTTATGATGCTATAGGTGAAGAATAGGTCAAAGTTCATCTAAATTTAACTCTAGAGAATCTGAATATATCCCACATGACTTGCTCAAAGAAAATGACCCTTACATATGACCATATCTGAGATTATTTACTTATTATTTTTTGTATTACGGAATGTAAAAAAAATATAAAAGTATATAAAGTCTTATGGAATCTTTTAAAGAGCAGTTGACAGATACAACATGTACTGCAGGGGAAATTATGTATAACTACTGCGGTGGGGGCTGAGGCATAATTACCAGGGATGTAACAAGATAGGCTTAGGACCTCAAGTGTGCCCACAAAGTATAATGCTCCTATTAGTGCCCCCCGCATAATGCCTCCTCTCTTAGGCCTACCCCCTCTTCAGCACCAATTTCTGTAGCACCCTACTCCTCCGTTTCTATGGATCTTTGCTTTCTAAACCCGTTTCTCTACCCCCATTCCTCTCTTTCTGTAGCTCCCACCTTATGCCACATTTTTGTGCCCCCCATGCCTCCACTTCTATAGCAGCCCTCGCACACCTTATATCTTCCTTTGTGTAGCATCCTCCCACCCTTCCCCCCGGACCACTGCCTCGAGCATCAGCCAGAACGTAGACTCAATGATGGAGAGGGTCGGCCAGGTCCCCCACCACGGGGCCTTGTAGCAGCCACACCGGCTCCTATGGAACTAGTTGTACCAGTGCTTACAGCACCCATTAGGCTCCTGAGATGTGGCCTGCATGTATTTCATATAAGGGAAGCTATAAGTATCTACTGTAATGGTCCAATAATTATGTGCTACAGGGGAAGCTGATGAATGCAGTTACTACAATTGGAGGTGCACTTATTTATGACAGGGGAAGCTATTAGTATCCATCACTGGGGGAAATATACCTACTGCAGGAGATGTTTTACTTAACTATATATAACTACTCCAGGTAAGACTATAGATTTCTATTGTAGGGGGCAATATGCAATGCAAATTGGGTAATACCTAATACAATGGAAGTATGTATTTTATGGGGGGAGCTATACTTGTCCACTACATGGAATACAAGGGTCATTATATTAGTCTACAAAGTTAATATTCAAAAGGGGGAGAGGGGTATGAATAGTGTGACCTCTGACAGTTGTATAGTGAAAAGGAAATCAGTATTCCCTCATAGCAACCAATTTCACTAGTACAATTGATTACCATGGCAGCACATACAGGTCTTATACCTGTACACACTGTTATTCACTGACGCAAGAGCCATGATGACGCCTAACATCATTGCGTAAAGTGCACCTGGGTTTGGGTCTGTTGTCCCGATCCCCCCCATAGTTTAAGGTAGTGCCGTCACTATCTCACAGGCCGCTGTGAGCCTGCATCCTATCAGATATAGAGCCGGTGTCCTAATAAGCTTTTGACCAGTTCTATGAGGTGGGACCAAAGATAAATATGTCAGCTGTAGAGGCACTGTGACTATTGTCTAATGTAGGGCACCTTGACTATTAAGTATTGTGGGAACACTGTGTCTATAGTCTACTGGAGGGACTGTGACTATTGACTCCCATTGGGAACTGTTGGCTGCTCTGGGAGCAGTGTGACTATGGGCTACTATGTGGGCACTGACACTATGTGTTCTGTACAGGCACTGTGACTATGGGCTACTGTGGGGCACTGGTACTATTGACTACAGTGGGGCACTGTGGCTATTGCATATTATGGGAGCACAGTGACAACTGGCTACTGTGAGGGCACAATGACTCTTGTCTACTATATGGGTACTGTGATTGTTGTCTATTGTGTAGAACTGTGAAGCTTCTGAGGGAGCATTGTGACTGCTGGCTACTGTGGGGGCCCTGTGACTAGTGGTCATGATCTAGGGTGTAACTTAGGGATTGCAAAATATGCAGTTGCATAAAGGCCCAGGAGTATTAGGGATAGCCCTGGGACCCTGTGTCTATACCAGAAGCCCTCGGGCACTGTGTCCATGCTAACACCCGTGGGTCCCTGTCACTACCTTTGGATATCTGCAGGTTGGGTGGCACACATGGTCTGATACTTTCTGCCCACAAAATACAAACATAAAATAAACACACAATGATATAGTTACAAATCTGACTTGATAGTGTGAATATGTTTTACAATATTTGATGATTTTTTTCTCTTAACATTTTCTTTAAATTCCTACAGATGAAGGCCTTCGCCTTTAAGTAAGAAGTGCAATGTATTCATGGTATGCATGTATATATTTTACACTTAGCTAATGTAATTCTATGGATGGCGGTGTGATCTTACCAATGGGACACGGACTAATGAACAGAACATAGTGCTTGAATATTCCTGGCACCGTCCTGCATTACATTGTGGAGCCGGCCCTGTCAGTCAATAGTTTTTAGATTAAATTATATGCAGCCATATAGCCTCAATTATTCATGTGAGTTTTTAATGCAGTTCTTCCATTTTAAGACTGTTAATGAATCGGGCTACATTTTTCTATTTACTTTTTTTAAAAATAGAAAATAAATATAAATATCGCCCTTCAATAACAATTATGGATGAGATGGCGATGCATCCAGGGTCAGGGGTCAACTAAAATTAGTTCACCTGATCACCTGTATATTGCCACAATACTTATCATTACTTGTGTGGTTTGGAGTATCAGAGGTCTGTTATAGGGTTTTCTGGGATTTTTAATATTACTGAGTTATGATAGACCATCATTATCAGACTGCTGGCCCAGAGGTGCTGGGGGAGATAATTTGTCGGCCTCTGTGGTGCCCTAGGACGTTGCTTCCTCTATGTCAGGAGTTGTCATGTGGCCAGTGCTGAAGATCAAGAGATTCTTTGTAATCTATGACTAAATCCAAACAATCACAAACAGATCTGTATCTTTCCAAAATCCAAATAAACCATAAATATTTTCTATGCCAGTTTTGAGTTTTCAAAAATAGATGGTGACCCTGATTCCCAGATATTCGATTTAACTTAAAGGGCACCTACCACCACAAATCTACCTATAAAGGTAGATTGGGTGGTAGGTGCATCAATGGGACGTGAGGATAGCCCTTTTAAGGGCTAATCCTCACGTCCCCTCACTTTTTTGGTAACTTTTATTCCATATATATTTAAATTTACTTATGTGGCTACCGGGGCGTGGAGTAGCCGCGGCCCGCGCCTGTTTCGGAGCAGTGACCGCGCAGGCGCGGGCCTGCTCTTCTGCGCATGCGCAGACGGCAGGGTCAACGGACGAGGGCGCGCAGCTACGCGGAGCTGCGCGCCGAAGATGGGTGAGTAGGAGGGGTAAAGTGGGTACCGGGGCGTGGAGTAGCCGCCTCATGTAATCTCACATGTAATCTCATATGGAAATCTCAAAGGAAACCTACCATTTCAAATGGTCAGGGTGAGCTGGTGCCGGTGCTTAGTTTCGTTAGTGTTATAAACCGCGGTATCGCGGTTTTAACACTTTTTATACTTTATAGCAGAAACTGCTTCGGCGCTGCGTGCAATATGACTTGCACCACTGTGCAGATGGGCCTGCACATGTGCCTTCCTGAGCCCGGGGACTTTCAGACTTAGGGTGCATTTACATGGAGGTATGCCCATGGGAACACGTGGGGCGCACTGGAGAGGAGGAGGGATGAGCTGCTGGCCCCTTTCCTTTCCATAGAAAATGATGCCGCAGTCGTTCTTACAGCCGAAGATAGAGCAGGCTCTATCTTTTTTACAGCCATGGCACGGTGAGTGTGCAATAGCTCTGTGCATATAGGACATGTCTCATTGCTAATATTCTATTGCGGAAAATAAGCACAAGGTTTTAAGATAAATGCAATTGTACTGTGTAGAGTGAAAGCCAAGGAGCAAACTTCTTAAATACAAGTCACTGAAAAAAACTGCACTTCAGGTATTCTAGTGCAGCATCCACTTTGTTGCTATACATTGCACTTGTTAATAATCCCATGCAAATATGTCACAATAGTACAATAGCTGTTTTAAATGTGAACCACTAAATTGCTTTTAAAACCAAAATTACAGATTGATTGTGATTTTGCCTTTCATTTCCCAACTCTGAATCTTTTTTTCTTTTTTTTTTAATTTACAAAAAATACTATTTATAAAAGAAGAGGAAGCTCTGAATTTTTCACCTGAGCCTTTCAGAACACAGATAGAAGCGGGTGCATACCCAGCATGCAAACATACATTTCACTGATGCATTAGCTTCTTTCAGCCTCTCCAATTAGCCGTCTGACTAGATCACATGCAATGCGGTGACTTGTCAGAGACTAGGGCTTAGGTTTCAGAGTGCACGCTTATTAGCAGAGAAAGGGCGCCTGCAATGTATGTAACTTTAACAGCATAAGTCATCATATGTTACATATAATATGTCCAGGGAGTAATCTTATGATTTATGAAGATGTCTGCATGAGGCAGTATCCTACCCTGTATGCAGTCTATGGGCTGCTGCAGGATCCTACTAGATCAGTCATCTGGCTGCTGTGCAATTAAAATGCTTGTGTCTAATGAAGCCGCTGTCCTGTGATTGAGTATCAGAAAAGGAAGCATGAACCTCCCAGGGGGAATACAACAAAACACCAAGTTCCTTCCAGTGATAGAGTCCAGGGCCTGGTGCACTGGCTGCAGCTGTCTCCTTGATAAATGTTCCCACAGAGAATGAGGGGAAGTGAAATTCCTGTTCCCCTCTCCTGATAATCTGAAAATCTTCCCTGTAGGAATGGCTCACTGTTGCCTGCAAATCCAGAATTGCAGACAAGCCTTTGTTCCATTCCTCAGAGGTCATACTGGATGTCAGTCTGCACCTCACTGTAGATGATGTATTAACCCCTTAGACACAGGACCTTAATCCCCTTAATGGAAATCTACCATTTTATTTTATGCATTATGAACCAAACATACCTTGAGAATGCTGTAGCTACACTGATGCAGAAACATATCCCTGAGCCGAGAGGTTTTGCTGATAAAACAATTATAAAATTATGATAATGAAGCTCTGTCGCTTCTGTGCTGGGGCTCAGCGCTTCTCCTCTCACATTAAGTATGCACTGCTCCGGAGAATGATGTAATCACTGTGTTGTGAAGTAATCAATCGCTGCACCATCCCCCAGCTGCTTTGTATGAGTGATCCAGCTCAGGTTAATTATTTCGGTCTAGACAGTTTAGGATACTCTGTGTAATGTGGCAGGCTGAATGCAATCCAACTTTCCCAAGGTCCTGAATGTTATAATTGTGAGCTACAATCCCTTTTTACAATGAACTTTTTTATTGCTAAAACATTAAAATGTTTTTTTTCCCCAGTTGACAGTTCAACTGATTGGGGGTTTGTTTTTTGTGGTATTAGTGCATTCAGCAATGGAACCTTCTTGGGGTAAATATAGCTCTGTTAACTTTCACTAATTTCTTATGGGGAAGCACAAAAGAGAAACCCCCTGAAATACCGTCATTGTTTTTTGTATTGTAAATCATAGATGATATATAAAATATTTACAATCCTCTGTGGATCCGTACGAGTAACATATTGCATACTTCGAAAGATAATGCCCAATATGTATATTTTATCTTACTAGTTTAGTTCAAACTCACCTACAGTTCTGTGTTAAAAAAAAAGTCAATTTTACATCAATAACCAGGTCATCTGTGTTTTGTTTTGTTAAACTTTTCTGTCACCATAACTCAAAGCTGTATGGGGGGTTTTGCTTTTAGGGACGAAATGTAGTTTTAAAGCGCCACAATTTTTATTAACCCTTACTGTGCAGTATATTTAAGAAAACAACACAAATCTGATATTATATTAATTATAATAAAAATTTTCTGCCTATATTGTCCAACCTAAATAATATAAAAACTTTTTTTCTCTGGTTCAAAATGGAAAATGCAATACCAAATTTATATATATTTTATTTAAATGACCATCCTTTACATAATGAAATACTTTTGGGGAAAATTTTTCTGTCAATGTGGCATATTTTTTGGAAAAAAGAACGTTAGATTTTATTTGTACAGACTAGGGGTTCATAAAGTTTTTGGATTGTGATTAATATAACTTTTTGTGTGATGGATGATTAAAAATGACATTTAAAAAAAAGTTTTTTGGCTTATGTATCTGTGTGAAGAAAATTTAACATAAATGCAGTTACATGGTCCCTTAGAAAGGAGATTATTGTCCTTGGATGCCAACACCGCTGCTGGAGTGATTGCTCAAAGAAACAAATAGTTGTTGCATATAAAATGGTCTGGAGTTACTGCATGTCCCATAGCCGCCCTTTTGTAATGAACGATGAATCCTGGTGGATTGGCAGGACTCAATAGCACATGTCTAACCACTGGTACCAAGGTGCGGGGTAAAGGACAGCTATCTTGTTTCTAAAGGACAACATGGCTACATTTATGGAACAGGAACATTTACTTTATGTTTATATATCAGATGAATTAAATAAAATGTGAATGTCCAGATGGGAACCCCTTTAATGCACAGTACTAGATGACCAGAAGGCAGACCAGAATATTTACAAATTGGCTAATGGCAAAGATGGCGCCCTGAGATTATGTAACCTTTTTCTTCCATAGCTAGTTTTACATATTCAATGGATCTGTGATAGCTTCACCTCTGACTGTGGTGCAGCTTGGAGTAAATGATATCAAACGTGTGCTGTGAATTCTCTCGTGATATAAGGACACCACTTTATATTAAATATCCTTGAGGTAAGTTTGTAAACTTCTGATAGATATAATGTCACAGCTATGTCAACATCATCTTCCAAGGGATTCCCAAATTGCTCTCTAGTCTCAGCTTCATATCTTTAGTGGGAATTTCCAACAGGGTTTTTTTCCCCCTATTTAACATTTGATCTAATATAAACCCCTCTGGCGCCTGCTGATTGCTCTCCTCTGGCAACGAAACAACAAAGTATTAAATAGGGAAGATCCCTTTAACGTCTGATTCAGATGACAGAAGTCTAGGTTACGTGTATTTATGCCAGAGACAGAAATAAAAAGAATATACTAACAAATGTCTGTATGCTCTGCGTATGACTCACTGGCACTCCAACCAGTAAAAAAGGCTACATGACTATGCTAAGGCGCTAGATATCGGGTCATGCGCAGACAGTCCAGGCGTCACACCTTAACATTTCCAATTACTTTTTCAAGGAAATGAAGAGACCAGAGTAATCCGCCAGGAATCACTCTACTTTCACATTAAATACGTCTTTGTTATGTTTTGGTCCAGGTCTACAATGCTCCGGTGTGATCTCTCCTTCCATTATTTTATTACCTAAGCCGTCATAACGTATAGCCAGTCCATGTATAACAACACTGCATTCTTAATTATGGGAAGAGGAGCTCAAATTTTTCAACAATATAACACAGTTAGGGGTAGTTAGAGGTTCAGATGTGGCTCTCTGGTCATATAATGCCCAGATCTGTAGCATATGTTACTATGTTACAGAAAAAAAAAATCCATTATAAATATGTTATGTGTGCGATGCACATGGCATTGACATGTACACAGTTCCACGCCCATATGCATGCCCCATAGGCACATTATGGGCCAACAGCAAGCCAAGGCCCTTGTGTGACCAATCTGTACAGCATGTATCTGTAAAACAGCCGTGTGCTATACACGCTAAACTCTCCCACAACAGCCTGAAGTGCATAGCATCTAGGTTTAGATTGTTATATGATATGAATTTCCGCTTTGTGACACAAAGTGTTACTTCCTCCTAGATCTACAATATGAAATAGAAACAGCAGAATGTCACGGTAGATTAGAGACGTAAACCATGTCCAGTGGATCCAATATAAGTAACCACATTGGATATGAATATGTAAGAAGGATGCTGCCGCCGTACACAGATTAGATATAATCCACATACATATTTTGGTAATAATCAGCAGATTATGTCATTTAGGGACGGGTCTGGATAGATGTTATCTTCCTGCAGGCGGCTATTTTGCACTGTTCAAGTTTCCCATTTTATAGAACATTGCAGATATGTTTTCTGTCGGTCTCACAGCCAGAGCTCTGGCGCACAAAGTATTCTTTTTCTGGACTTTCCAGCACAAGGGACAGGTTTCTATAAAAATTTACGAGCGCAGCAATCCATTTTAACAGTTTGCTGTCTCTGTGGATCCAAACCCATGCAATGTTTATCATGCTGTAAATATTGGCTTTTCTAGCTTGTAATATATCTGTTACATTGTGATGTATTTGGTGCCAACTTTTTATTTTTTTATTTTTTATTTATGATACAGTAGCTACATGATGAAGACTTAAATTCTTCTATATATATTATTTTACAGCTACAAATTGTGCCAAGTTTCCCCTGTGCTTCTCGAAATCACCTATTTAATTTAAATCAATATGGGTAGATATATCAATGTAGCACTTCCATATACCATTTGCAATCTATCTATATACACACATACAGTACATACACCTAGTGTGTGGGATGGATAACTTAAGTTTGTGCCATTTTAAGAATAAAATACATTTAATTCTCTGATGTTTATTAGGCTATATTCAGATGACCGTGTGCCTGCCATACCATAGCACGGCGGGCACACGGCGGTGCCTGGGAGAGGAGGAGGGGGTGAGCGCTCCATAGCAAGCTCCTCTCCATAGCGATGTATGGCGCACTGTGCCATATTACGAACGATAGGACATCTCTATCTTTCTCCCGGCTACGGGGCGGTGTGGTGCTGCTCCTGTACGCCGCCGTGCGCCCATTGCCATCTATGGGGGACATATACGACGTATATATGACCCCCATACGGCTGTGTGAATGTAGCTTTAGACTGTAGATCTGGAACCATAAAGCAAAGAAAACTAATATATTGATTCTTTTGGAAGTCAGGCGAGGACATGTCTTGAAAAATAAAAATGGTAAAAATAACAAATAACAGTGTATAAGCCAACAGTAATAATAATAATAACAATAATAATATTATAATAATTTAAATAAAAATTTCTGTTAACTTTGTACAATGTGGTTATAAAGACTGATGTGGTTTTATGTGACAGCTCAAAATAACATATGTTGTGTAATGTTAAGTGAATGGCCTTCACTAGAAATCCTGCTCTCTACAATTCATCGAGTTCAGCCTCATAAAAGTATCAGATGCCTCCATATACTGGAGCTAATACAGATTGTAGGGCAGCTCGACTTCCCTCTTAATAATCCTTTAGTAGGAGGATGAATATTCAACTGGGATTTACAAATAGTGTGAAGGGAAATTTGACATTTAGGGAAATGTGTTTAATGGGAAAGAAGTGACAAATTACTAGGTGACAAAGACTGCTTCTCCACACAGTTTTAAGCCTCACATTTTGTAGAGACTACAGGACAACACAAGGCGTGATAGCTGAAGCTGATGAATGATGGAGAATGCTAGAAGCATGGCCACAGAGTGACAGAGACAAAGCGATTGTGACTGCAGAGTGACAGCGAGAAATGGGAGCTGCTATGTCTGCAGAATGACAGGGGATAGAACAACAGAATAAGTCATTCTGTGCTGGACTACTGAAGATGTGGAGTGATAGGAGGCTCTGTATATGCAGAATTACATAACACATAATCCAGCTGTGTGAATGGCTGAAACAACACCGGTTATGGAATAAAAGTACTACTTTTTCCACTTATATCATCACTTTCGCATATTTTTTTCTACTTACACACAGACACATATGCAGATGGCCTCTGACTTAAGGACACCTGATTTACAGATGACCCCAATTTACAGAAGGACCTCTCAGCCTACTCTTGTGTAGCTTTCTGAATGGCGTACTTTAGCCCCAGGCTGCAATGATCCGTTGTAAGGCGTCTGTAGTTTTATTGATAATCCTTATTCCCATGACAGCAAAAAATTTTGAACATCCAACTAGTCCCGACTTAAATACAAATTCAACGTAAGAACAAACCGAAAGACCCTATCTTATACGTAACCTGGGTACTGCTTATATATGTATACATATATTTTTTTGGACCATAAAACACACCAGATTTAGAAATCGAAAAAAAAAAATGAATAATGTATTTGCCAACAATTAAAAATTCCCTGTTGGTCACACACACCACAGCACACACAGCTCTGCTACATCCATTCCCTCACACAAAGCTTTTACTCATGGTTTAAGTTCTCCCTTTCCACAAGCAGAAACATTGTGCCAAGACGCACAGAGACAAAATGTAAAATGTGCATCTTTCTAGCAGGTTATGTATTTTTCTTATGACAGGCTCACACACAATGCACATGGAGTTGTCTGTAACAAGAAGGTGAGTCTTGCTGCAGTGCGAGATTGGACAAAAAGTTTTTCTGTATATGAAGGAGCCTGCACTCCAGCTGCCTGTTGTACACACGCTTAATATTTTAGCTTTGCCTTGGAGCAGAACAGAGGTAGCATAGCTTGCAGTGACATTTTTATAGTTTTCTAAGGTACTTACCTGGGAGAGGTCAGGCCTGAGCGATGGAGTTTGGTGATACGCTGCAGATTTCCTTATGACTATTGAAAGATTTTGTGTGGCGTACAGATCATATTCTGTGGTGGATAAACAAGCGTAACTTGCAATCCTTTTTTTTTTCTTCTTTTTTTGCAATAAAATTGTGTTCTTTCATGGAATGTGGAGAGCCCCCCAGTTGTTTTATTGAGCTTGAAATCGCTGTAATATTTCCATCTATATAACAATCAGGTGCAGGTTCTTTACAATTCTGTAGAATTGCCATCTCTTGTCTTGTTTGGTGCAAATATTTTTGAGATTTTATGACTAGGAAGATCGTGCTGCAGAGGAGCCAGGCTTCATTTTCATGGTTGAGCTGTTCATAAAAAGAAGATTTTGGTTGTAAAGAAAACCCACAGTGCAGATCAGTCCATGGCGTGTGTATACAGCAGGGAAGCTTCTCAAATCCCTTATACTTTGTATGGAGGACTTTTCTTATAAATGACAACATTATAACAATGGCTCATGATTCCTCCATAGCCCTAAGTAAAACCAGGTAACCAGCAGTCACAGTGCCGGTTGCTTGGTAGTTTTCTCTATCCAGTTGCATTTCTGCCAGCAAGGATCTGGGTTACATACCACATCACTGCCAAGGATAAACCCCTGGCTCTTCAGAACTCTTTCTGCAGGAATGTACTGATTCCACATGAGACTTTATGTTTCATTGGTTATATCATTTCCCTGAAAAGATTGTCACACTAAGCGTGAAACATATGTCACCGATTAGTTTTGGGCTCAAGACGATATCAGTTTTTGGCACAGTAACTAACCTCTGGTACATCCAGTTTGTCTCCCTTCTACTCAATAATTTTGTAGGTTGCAGACAAGAATTTCCTACTTGATCTTGAAGTTTCAGGCCGAGGTGAACTAATTGTTAGATTTAATGGAAATAGTGTCAGTAGTGTTAGAGCTCCCTTTTCAGATATTTCATCTTCAACTGTATTTGTACCAAATCTTGATTAAACATTGTGTAGTTTTTTGTATTCAGTTTAGTCAATTAATTTATCACATTGTACCTAAAATTAAATAAAAACATATTAAAAGGGAGTGTGTGAAAATCTGAACTTTCAGATGAAGCCACATTCAGCATTACAATTATTGTGTTAAAATAAAAGGTTAGTGTAAAAGGAGTTGCCCTGGAAGTAACGTTGGGGGGGGGGGGGGGGGGGTATTTATAAAGGCGGGAAAGCTGATCGGCGCAGGGGCTAAAAAGTTGCTATAACTTTTCTTATTGTACAGCACAAAAGTTACTAAATTCAGGTTAAAGCTGAGGACATTTCAGTTATTCAGAAGACTTCTACCGTTTTACAGACACTGATGTACTGCAGGTTTTACGGAGGAGGAGACAGTACTGTAATATATTCATATGTCAATGATGGCCTTGGGTTATGTTATAACGTGTTGATAAAGGTTTATCATTTGGGATCCCTAATTATTGTGGCAGTGATAAATTGCTGATTCTGAGCTGTAGCGCCTCCACTTTATCACTGCTCAGTAATGTTTCAGGCCATAAGGGGGAGTGAGGGACTGCACTTCTTATTTCCTTGAATGGAGTTGTGAAGTAGTCCCCTGAACAGCTGGGGATAAGGGGGTAGGGCTGCACTGTGAAGTGACATGTCCCCTTCACTCGCTTTATGAGTGGCAGTTCAGACCCCCACCGATCATAAAGCGCTAATGATAAACCGTCACTTTCATGTACATATTAGATGAGAGGGAGGGGGTTCCTATAGAAACATTTGCCACATGAGGCCATAATAATCAGTTCCATGCCAAAAATGTGAAAGTCTATTCCTACAGTTAAATGACTTTTCATTGACAAGGACAAGGGACAGACAGTTCTTGCTCAGCGTAAGCGAAACTTCGAGAGATAAATAACTCTAATTGTAAATCACTCACATGGACATTATACACAACAACTGCTCCGAACCCCTGCGGTCCTTAGACGTCAAAAAAAGAGAAAATATTTAAGTCATTTGTAAGTTTTGTATTTCACAGCAAGGCCTTTTTTCTTTTTTAAACTCATCGTGAAGCTGGTGATTGACTCTTGTGTCTTACTATGGGTAAAGGATAAAAAAACAGTGTACGTAAGGAACAGGTTCAAATTAATTGAAAGGTCCTTGAAGGTCACTACAGCAAGGAGTTAGTACCATAGTAGATAACGTTGGAAAAAGATGCACATCCATCTAGTCCAACCTATAGCAAAGGGTCCATCAGATTTCCACCAAAATCTAGTAACCTCATCAGACCAGGCAACGTTTTTCCAATCTTCTACTGTCCAATTTCAATGAGCTTGTGCAAATTGTAGCCTCAGTTTCCTGTTCTTAGCTGAAAGGAGTGGCACCCGGTGTGGTCTTCTGCTGCTGTAGCCCATCTGCCTCAAAGTTCGACGTACTGTGCGTTCAGAGATGCTCTTCTGCCTACCTTGGTTGTAACGGGTGGCGACATTTGAGTCACTGTTGCCTTTCGATCAGCTTGAACCAGTCTGCCCATTCTCCTCTGACCCCTGGCATCAACAAGGCATTTCCGCCCACAGAACTGCCGCTCACTGGATGTTTTTTCTTTTTCAGACCATTCTCTGTAAACCCTAGAGATGGTTGTGCGTGAAAATCCCAGTAGATCAGCAGTTTCTGAAATACTCAGACCAGCACCAACAACCATGCCACGTTCAAAGGCACTCAAATCAACTTTCTTTCCCATACTGATGCTCGGTTTGAACTGCAGGAGATTGTCTTGACCATGTCTAAATGCCGAAATGCACTGAGTTGCCGCCATGTGATTGGCTGATTAGAAATTAAGTGTTAACGAGCAGTTGGACAGGTGTACCTAATAAAGTGGCCGGTAAGTGTATATAATGGTGCACATCCACTATTCTTTAGAGTAATACAAAATAGAAAAATGGAGAGGGCCGGGAGGGTGCGCTTGTAACCAAACAGAAATCTCCAAGTGTAGTGATTTACACAAATTTTATTGGTAGCAGTGATATCCAATAAAATTTCACTGCTACCAATAAAATTTGTGTAAATCACTACACTTGGAGATTTCTGTTTGGTTACAAGCACACCCTCCCGGCCCTCTCCATTTTTCTATTTTGTATTATTCTTTTTACGGTACCTCTGGTTACCGGTTTTCGGAGTGCCTAAAAGTTACTGCAGTAACCTAAGATTAAAACCTTCGTACCATCAAGGATCCTCCCCCTCACTGGATACTAAATACCGCTTGTACCCAAGTGGTCACCAGGTGAGCAACCATTTTTCTCACCACAATCGGTACACTTGTCTCTACGTTATTACGCAAGGTGCCGTCCTCCTCCGTTGTTGTTTTTGTCTTTCCTTCTCTATTCTTTAGAGTGTCAGGTCAGCTGCTGGGGCCTCCCAACACTACGGGCCTCATAGCAGCTGCTATGGCTGCCATCCCTGAAGTTAGCCCCATGGGGGGACACTATTTTAAGGTTTAATGAAGGAGATGTCATCTTCCCCTGAAGATACCACTAGAAGACGCTGGAAAAAGACTATTTCTCTATGTGTTTCTAATTGCTATGTGACAAAATAACAAGATGGCACCTGGCTGCCGGCTAAACTCGCGGACTCTTTGAAACTTCACTAGCTAGTAGCCATGTGTTAGGATTAGATAAGTTGTTTACCTGTCAGCAATAACAAAATAGCAAATATACATTATGTAAAGTATGCATTAGGAGCTGATCAGTAACCTAAAAAAAAAAAGGAGGGACCCACTGGTTCACACAAACCAACAGACACTCTTCACCTTGAGCACCCGCTACAGGAATCACTCATACAGGATGCATTGACGCCACATACGAGTTATCCTGTACCCTTTCAGTACCCCGGTCACCAAATGCGAAAGTGACTATGATAATTGTTAAACGTCCCCTGATGAGCCTAAGCAGGGCGAAACATGGCATGTAGGGACATGCTCCTACTGACACCACTATTTTGAATTGTTACTTCATAGACCTTCCCCTGGACTTGTTAGGCTTTTAACAGGGCCAGTGTTAATAGGGAAAGGTTCCAGTCGGGGTGGCAGCCAGTTAGGGCTGCAGCTCCGAGGCTAGGTCATTAAGGATATAACAGTCATCTGTCTGGTTAGGGGTTAATAGGGACAGCACTTTACCCAATCCCCCGTTTTTTCCAACAGCTTGATCACACCCTGTGGACTCACTCCTTCATGTACCGCCCCAACTTGAACACACCATCTACAGAATTGTTTTCTGAGATACCAGTTTCAGCTTCCTCATCCTAGCCTGGTACAGATCGAGGCGGGCGGACAGGAGACGGTGCTTCTTCTTTTTCTTCGACCACAGGCCATCTTACTGGTGAGTCCTTCTGGGTCAGGGATCTTATTTTTTGTTTTCAATCTTGTCAATAACATTAAGCATGGATCGACACATAAGAATAGTCCCATAAGACCCGTGAAGGGCACGTTGGTCTAAGGTCGAAATGGACACGTTTAAATTTTTTGACAGCTTTTTGTCTAGGAGTGCTTTCTATCTCCATCATTTCAACAGCTCAATTTTTATTGATAGTTTTAACTAAAAATAATTAATAGTTAATTTGTATTCACTCTTTATATTTTTTTCGATACATAAGGTGAATTAATATATTGCTATCAGATATTATAGTTTTTTCATATCAGTAACCTATCAAATGTATTAAACAATTGTAGTAACCAATCAGAAGTTGTATTGAAAATTAACCAATCAGAGGTGTTATTTTAATAGCCAATTATAAGCTATTCTTCAAGTGTATGATAACCAATCATGCTAATAGTAAAGATGTTACACCCTGCTTTAACATGTATAAATAAAGGGGTTTAACCCACCCACAATATTTTGCTGAGTTCTTCACCTGCCCGTTGAGCTCCGTTATTCCTCCGTTGCGACGTAAGTCACCTACAGCACACGACCAGATCTCCTGTGTGGCAGACCTTATCTGGTTCAACAGTTTTACCCTTTGGGGCAAATTATCACAAACTGACCTGTGATTAGCTAAGGAATTTGATCCTCTCGTTTTGATAATTTCGAACTGAATCATACAATGCAATCCGCCTCTGTAAAATTTGATTTACCCCCCCACCCTCAGTCATTACTGGTAATAATTACATAAACAAATGACTGCACGGAGCTGGTGTTGGAAACAGTTAATGCATTACATTCCAAATACAATTTCCCTAATCCCATTGATATATATGAAAACTGTTAAATGGTTTTCAGAAGTCTCTATTGTAAGAATCTAGCGGAGTTTGGATAAATGTCCCTGCCGGCCCCGGAAGTAATAGGGTCTGTCACGTAGATAACAGTCAAGGCTAGACCGTCTCTGGCAGGGAACAGCACATTGTCCGCTCTTCTTTTACAAGGAATTAGTGATAATGATGCAGGGAAATTGACTTCAACATGGAAAGTATAAATCAACATCAGTGACTTGGGGACTTGTACATCTAATATTATGTAAACTTGAGTTCCTTCAACCAAAATAGAGCTATTCGTACAGTATAGATATGTGAATGTAAGAGTTACTTCAGAACTTTTAATACTTTGTTGTAGTGCCAACGTTTTCTGAGGCAATGTACAAATCATGTTGCCAATTACTGTATATCAGTCGCGGTAGGGCTTACAACCCAATTCCCTAAGGTCTGATTTTCGGAGATGGCTGTGTTCCATCCATGAAATGTTGACCATTTGTTGGCTGTAATTCCAGGGCCAGATTCTGTACAGGATCCAGACACTAAACATCACAGTCTTCCTTAGGGGACTACTATCCTGTAATGTAATGTAATGTTTTGCCGCAGTGAGGTAGGGACACAAAACACCGTAGGTAGTACTGATGTGGGTCTATAGAGTTTGGTTAGGGGAGACTAAGTTGGGTTTGGGGACGAGTCTTGTGAAACCTGTCTTAAATATAAATATGGGGCATATTTCATAAACATTTTGTGGGACGAATACAAACAAAACTGAAAAATATGGGGGAAGATGAAAGCTGAGCTCTGATTGGTTGCCATGGGCATCTAGAGCAGTTCTGCTCTCATACACTTCCGATAAATATCCACCAATGTATGTGTTGTATTTTTACAAATTAGAGTCCATGGTAACAGTGGTAACCAATGAATAAATGTGTCAGAGGCTTCATGATCTTTTAGTTTTTGTATCATTTTTGGAGTAGTAGTTGAATGGTCCCAAAAGAATGGCCTAAGGGTTCATGCACACGACCAGCAGCTTGCGGCCGTACATATGTCCCCTATAGACAGCTATGGTGCACAGGCCCGGTCGGTGAGCACAACATGTATTTACTATGGAGAGGGGTGGGGGGCGAGCAGTGCTCACCCCCTCCTCCTCTCCCACGTGCCGACGTGTGCCCGCCAGGCAGGCGCGGCTGTCATACATTTGTGTGCATTAAGGCTACGGCTAGACAAATGTATGTCTGCCGGTCTGGCGCAATGAATAAGAGGAGGGGTGACCTTTCCTCTCTCCATAGAAATGCATAGTGTATGGACCTTACACATTGGAAAGATAGGAAATGTGCTATCTTTTTCCCGTGTATGGAGCGGCATGGTGCCATACGTGTGTGGCACCGTACTGCTCCGTGCGGCCAATGCTGTCTTGCGGCCATACATACGTCCCCCATATGGTTGTGTGAAGCGGGCTAAGTGTGTTTTCTTGGCATTACTGTCAGGTAGACGCACTTGTCATGTTTTTGGGAATTTTTGTATGACCTTTAAAACATTCTTGGAAGTTTGAAGTAGTAGTTGCATGGCCCCTTAAAAATGTGCCTCAGGATGGCATCCAAAGTGAGTCATTAGATGTACTGTGACATTTCCTGGACTCTCTCTGTAGTCAACACTTTCCAACACCCTCCACATACCCTAGTAGTCTTCTCATGGGTGGTAAAACCTCAGAAGCAAGGATAGCCCCAAACATGACGCATTTTTGGCTTTCAAACCCTTTCTCGGATAATTATAATTATCTGACGAAGGGTTTGTAAGCCAAAAATTTGTCGGCTATTTTTTTTCTAACTGTAATTTTTTTTTTTTGCCATTAAGTTTATTTGCCTATAGGTCCATTGGTGCCCTCCTTATTTTCTTTCGTTTTTTCTTTTTGTTTTTTTTTTTAAGTTTTATTGAAGACACACAACTGAGATTTTTTGAAACATTCATCCAAAGTGAATCAGAAAACATTTGGATTTGATCCGGTGTCTAAAAATTGCTTGATTCCCACCAAATCTAGTATGACTATATTTGCTCATTTCTAATGGGAAAGAATAACCTGATATCAAAAAAGTGAGTCCAGCCGTCACCTAGATATCGCAGCTACTCTATATATCCAGTTTTACGACTCGTAGATTTCTATTTCCAGGAAGGCTGGCCGGGCCATGTCATGATCACAGAGGAGGTCGAGTGCATAATTTCGGAGCGACCCAGAAAGATGTTAAAGGTGATATAAGGGAAAGTCTTGTAAAAGTAAAGTTCTCTCTTTGGCCACTGCAGTCTATGGTAGAATTTATGCTCCCTGCACTGTAGCACCTCGCCCTCCCTATGCTCCATCCCTGGGTTGATTAGACTTTGATTCACCGTCAAGAAACTCCCTATGGGAGTCATTAGCCCTCTGTGTACCTGCCTTTCAAGCATGGGAACCTCTAATCAAAGGGAAAGGGAGGGCGCAGTGCAGCACCAGCTCCAGATGTATGTGATCTGATCAAGATAGATACAGTCCCGCTGTTAACTCTTGATGGTTTCAGCACCGAGCGTCAATGTGATTCATGACTCTAAGCCACATGCATGTAAGGGGGTGTTTAGCCGGAGAGTGATGTATCCCCTTGACAGCTGCAATGAGCTATTCTATATTGCTGATCAGTGGTATTTCTGCTGAACCCAATCTGTCTCTGCTTCTACATATTATTAATGGCTTCCAACTAAATCTATGGTATGGTAGTAAATGGGGGTGAAATCAGCACTGCCAATAGGTGACTAGGACCTCATAATGGAAGTGCAGACTCATCTATGTTATTGCAAGGGAAGTCTCATCAGCTGATGATTATAATGAATATTAATATCGTTGACCTTTAATTAATGTAGTAGCTTTTAGTGGTAAAAGTACTAAAGATGCTAAAACCAGAATCTGGGACAATTCATATGCAACACCCTCGCCGATGCAATGGCGAAGGAGTGCTTGCGAATAAGCCCCACAGCATGTCACCACATCACACAGGGGACATTGCAGTGGTTAATCCTGCCTGGCAAGGCAGAAGTTAATCTGTGTATGATGTAAGAGTCCATTATCCAATGATCTGTGTTACATCCTGTCTCTGTGAGCTGAGAGGTAATTGGAGGAGCAGCCACCACCTGACCAAGGGGAGATAATAAAACCCCTGGCCAAGAATATTCTAGAGAGCAGTTAGCTGAGCAGTAGCTCAGAAGGAGACTGGAGTCTCTCCAGTACAGACTCTTCGGAGTTTGTACAGCTAGCACACCAGACCAGAGCAGGAAGAGCCTAGCCCCTGCCTGAAGTGGAACTAATAGCTAGGTAGTGAGAAAAGGGGTATCATCCTACCTTCAAGGGTGATACCTGAAGATATCCAGGATAAAGCTGAAGCTTCCTACTAGGACACAGCTACCTCCCAGCCTGCCATTGCATCCAGGCTGGTGATCTACATCCTGTGGCTCCCTCCAAATACCTCTCCAGTACTCCACCATCTTGTTAAAGGCACGTTGCTGATGTTCCTGTCGGTTCCAATAAAGAACTGTAAGTGTTTCTGTTCAACCTCTGCCTCCGTCTGGTCCCTGCTACTCCGGCTGTCACCATCACGGGCACCCTGTCCACCACACAGAGACTCTTCTACTCAGGACACCAAAGGGTTGCCCCCAGGGAGATCCCCGCTACAAGTCTGGCTAAATGCATCTGCAACATCCCCCACCGGGGCCTACCCTTTTCTTGGGGCCTGGAGACAGCCTGGGCCCGCAGTACCTGAGTGGCTGGCGGTTGCGGCCTAAGCACGCTTGTGTCACAGTGCTTGGTATGGGGAACCGGAGGGCTGTCCTACAGCCTGGCAGGTCTCCAGCAGGGTGGTGTTGGCAAGAAATGATGAGGGAGAAGCTGCTATAGCGGTTCTCCCTGGGGCAACCCTTTGGTGTCTAGAGTATAAGTCTCTGTGTAGTGGACAGGGTGCCCGTGATGGTGACAGCCGGAGTAGCAGGGACCAGACGGAGGCAGAGGTTGAACAGAAACACTTACAGTTCTTTATTGGAACCGACAGGAACATCAGCAACGTGCCTTTAACAAGATGGTGGAGTACTGGAGAGGTATTTGGAGGGAGCCACAGGATGTAGATCACCAGCCTGGATGCGATGGCAGGCTGGGAGGTAGCTGTGTCCTGGAAGGATGCTTCAGCTTTATCCTGGATATCTTCAGGTATCACCCTTGAAGGTAGAATGATACCCCTTTCCTCACTAACTAGCTATTAGCTCCACTTCAGGCAGGGGCTAGGCCAGTGATGGCTAACCTATGGCACTGGTGCCAGAGGTGGCACTCGGAGTCCTTTCTGTGGGCACTCAGGCCATCACCAGAGATGACTCCAGGTATCTTCCTGCAGTCCCATACAGCCCAGGACTTGCTGTTCACAGAGCTATTTTAAAGTGACAGCTCTACCTGGGACTATTTTCTGCTTTATTGGTGTCCTCGGGGTGTTGGTATCAATGAAAACTGTGACAGCGAAGGGTGTATAAATCACAAATTAAATTTCTGTGTTGGCACTTTGCGATAAATAAGCGGGTCTCCGTTGTAGTTTGGGCACTCGGTCTCTAAAAGGTTCGCCATCACTGGGCTAGGCTCTTCCTGCTCTGGTCTGGTGTGCTAGATGTACAGACTCCGAAGAGTCTGTACTGGAGAGACTCCAGTCTGCTTCTGAGCTACTGCTCAGCTAACTGCTCTAAGAGTCTTCTTGGCCAGGGGTTTTATTATCTCCCCTTGGTCAGGTGGTGGCTGCTCCTCCAATTACCTCTCAGCTCACAGAGACAGAGTGTAACACAGATCATTGGATAATAGACACTTACATCATACACTTATTCGCAAGCACTCCTTCGCCATTGCATCGGCGAGGGTGTTGCAGGCCGAGGGTGTTTTGGCCGTTTTTGGCCGTTAACCATAACATAAAAATAGTATATTATTTTTATTCTACGGGTTGCCACGATTACGAAAATACCTCATTTATATACCGTATATACTCGAGTATAAGCCAAGTTTTTTTTAGCACAACTTTTGTGCTAAAAATTCAACACTCGACTTATACTCGGGTATACAAAAATAATAAACTTACTACTCACTACTCACTTACTTACCATTCCAACGGTATAGCATATTGCTATAAGGCAGGTAGTTTTCCATGTAAAATCTTTAATGGAGGCTTTACTTAAGGGCTAGAAGGGAGGACCGTTGAAATAGTTAAGGACAGGTCCCAATAGGGAATACAAAATTTAAGATGTGGTCTTAGTCTAGAAGTTGGCCTCACAAACCTTTGAACTCATCTATGATCTGCTAGAGGTGTATCAAAGGATGTGCTGTGAGCAAATATCTGGACTTTCAGGGAAGAAGTATTTAGGCCCTTATCAAACACGGCTTATAAGAAGTCTAAGACCTGAGAAATATTTGGAGATAACTGGTTAGGAGGACTAGATCCATGAAACAATCTTTTCGAGGTGCTGCATGGAGGATAAGATGTGCATGTAAGGGAGGTGCTGCATGAAGGATAGGATGTGCATGTAAGGGAGGTACTGCATGGAGGATAAGATGTGCATGTAAGGGAGGTACTGCATGAAGGATAAGATGTGCATGTAAGGGAGGTACTGCATGGAGGATAAGATGTGCATGTAAGGGAGGTGCTGCATGGAGGATAAGATGTGCATGTAAGGGAGGTGCTGCATGAAGGATAAGATGTGCATGTAAGGGAGGTGCTGCATGTCCTCTACAAGCGGTCTCTGGGCAGCGGCTGCTAAGATCTCGCGCTGTCTAGGAGTTGTGTTTAGAACTGCTGGGACTTGTGGTACCTCTGCGTGGTGCCTGCAATTGTGCTTGGTTATTCTGCACCATGAGGGGTTAATTCCTAGAAGTTGTCCAGCTCCTATCAGGTTCTGGAGGTGGAGTTCTGGCTGCATAAATTGCAGCTTCACTAGTCACCTGTGCCAGTGTGTGAAATCCCTTCATCACTCGCTCTCTGCATTAGGTTGACTTGCTCTGTATCTGAATTGTTGTGACCTCGGCTAGTTTTTGACACTGACTCTTTGCTTACTGACTTTGCTCTTGACATACCCTCTTGTGGTGACTCCGGCTAGTTTACCACTCTATTGATTTTTATGTTTGTCAGTCTGTTCGTGTTTCCCTTCCCACACTTATCCAGTGTATTTCGAGTCTTCAAGTAGTCGCCCCACGGTTTAGCGTGGGGGGGCTATAGGAAGGGACAGAGGTTGGGGCAAGCTCAGGGCACACTATCCCCTGTCTTCTGTGTTACCCAATCCTAACAATTTAATGTTCATAGACCTTGTCTTCTTATCAATATACCACAGCTGTTCATACTGGTTCTTCATGGCTTCTACAATATATAACCAATTCGAAACACCCAAGATGAAATTATGTTGTCTGTGTCCCAAAGGTTGTATCCGTGATGATAGCCATTAAAGGAAACCTACCACTGCTCGCATGATAAAATCATGCGAGCAGACCACCTGGTAGGCTATTTAATACTGATGCCGGCACATACTTTAGTTAGGCACGGCGATCGTTAGTTTAGATAAAAAAATGTTTTACTTACATATGTATTAAATAGCCTACCAGGTGGTCTGCTCGCATGATTTTATCATGCGAGCAGTGGTAGGTTATTTAATACTGATGCCGGCACATACTTTAGTTAGGCACGGCGATCGTTAGTTTAGATAAAAAAATGTTTTACTTACCTATGAAAATATTCCTCCGGTGCTACCCCTACGTCATCTTCGGAAGGGAGATGCCTTCCGATCTTTAATTATTCACGCCTCCTTCATTGTAGCCGTTTCCTTCGGGTGCCGAGAGCCGTGACGTCACCAAGCTCTCGGCACCTATCGCGCATGCGCAGATACTAACTCTCACACAGCCGGACAGCGATGAATTAGAGAATGTGCTATTTTGTTATCCTGATTACAAGAAACTTGTCTTTGTGGGAATACCCCTTTAAGAACCAAAGCATTTTGGGAAGGAAGATGAAATTCTTTACTGTCAGTCATCTCTCACCCAGGGAGCTGGCAGCTGCTAGATCTGGTTATGGTTCAGTACCTTTGTCTGCATACATTGTAACACACCTGTTCGCTTACGCATGTAAAATATCATCACTGACTCATGTATAAAGATCTTACAAACACTTTCTAGTTTTGTTTGCACATTTATGAACATGGAAGTTATATTTACAGTCTGCCAATTTATAATCTGCCGTTGGAGAAAATTATAAAATATTCTTGAAGATTTATTTTTATGCTTGTACTGTAGATGTCGGGTTTTCAACAGTCAAGATGATTAAAACTAATATCATTGTGTTTCTTTGTCATCGAAATTCTTTCATCCTTGAAACTAGAAATTCATTGCACGTTAATCTCTTCAGATCAGAAATGTGTTAACTTGTTTTCCATACGTGCCTAACTAAAGTATGTGCCGGCATCAGTATTAAATAGCCTACCGGGTGGTCTGCTCGCATGATTTTATCATGCGAGCAGTGGTAGTTTTCCTTTAATGCTCCTTGCTTCATGATGCTGTACTGTTTCATTCATGTATCAATAAAGCAATTATAAAAAAACACTTGGCTATAACTGACATAGACATAAGAAGAGAAGCAGGGAGCATGACCAACTGGCTTCTCTGTCGATTTGAAATGAAACATACCCCGTTCCCGTGAACCATGGGTTCCCCAATTGATTAACTAAACATAGTATATAACTATTTAACCATGTAGCGGGTGCGTCTTTCTATAATTTGCCTCGGGTAGCAGAGAGGCTTGGTTCACCCCTGCCCCAAGACCAAATTCTCCCTGACCTTACTCATGGTGTGTCAGTATGATATCAAACTGAATAATAATATTAACAATAGATAAGCAGAGGTTTTTTAATTTTTTTTTATTACATTGTAACAGTAAGTACAAAAGTAAGAATAACAGTAGAATATACGTTATACATCAATAGCTCAGTACGTCATAGTGGTAGGAAGTCAGAACATTCTTCATTATGAATAGTCCCAAATGTGAAAGGCTCTTAGTAGGGGTGTACCCTTAGTAAATATAATAGCATTAGAAGAAAAAAAACTATTATAACAGTAACCAGAAGAGAGAACATGTGGCAGTGGAAGATCATGTGACCAGTCCAGCTATTGAAAGGATAAGGAGAGGTTTTGTATCAATTGGATACAGTCCTGTAGAAGCCTATACTGTGTTTAGCCTAAAGCCCAGGCATAGATACGTCGGCGGTTCTGGTTGTGAGAAGGCGGTTCTGGTTGTCTGCGGTTCTGGTTGTGAGAAGGAGACTGCCAATGAGTCAGTTTGTAGGCACAAAAAATGCCCTAAATACTTTCCCCAATCGAACGGCCATCTAGGTACAGCTCTACCCAAGGTACCCAGAACCAACGCTGTAACAGTTAAAATCTCCCCATGTTTGGACCTATATCCAAGCTATTCCATCATGTATCCAGGAATACATTGCCCTATACTATCCACGACGCCCCCTCAACAGTCTTGTCTCATCTGTTTAGCCAGGCATTTAATGAATGCACATCCATCTGTCAAGCACTCAATGGCTCTCCCATTATTCACTGTTCATCTAATATTTTTATCCTGCTCTTTGATTTCCCGGCTCATTGTAATTCTCGGCTGTGTTGTGTAATTAGAACACTCTCTGCGCTCCTATGGGAGAGAAAGACTTGAAAAATCTTTTTTTTTTTTTAGCATTCAGTCCCGCGTATCACATCACAATGTTTGGGGATGGGATCGGAATAAACATGTGACGTAACATCTTACTCAGCTGTGTTTCCAGAAGACACTGCGCAATTTCATGAATGAGCGATTCGACACATTCCCCCGTCTGCAAAAATCTCAGCACATTCAGATGGCACAGCATGTTGCGAAGATTGAACTCGTACTGCAAAATGTTTAGAGTCTTTCGTGATAGATGCTCAACAAATTGTCTCGCTGGAAATGGGGACATTTTGGCTAAAACAAATTTTTATAACAAAATTGTTTTATTTTCTTTATGTTTTCTGAGGCTTCAATTGCGTCTCCAGATAACGGGATTTTATCGTGTAGGGCAAGGGGTATGTTGTGTTTGACTATTACATTTCAAGTCCGTTTGGTATAGTCCTGTGACTCGTGCCTGATATTTTTCCCACAATTTTACGTATGTAGGTGTATAGGTCTATCATTGATATACATTATAAGAAAACATATCATTTATGATCCCAATAAAGTTTTGTTGAAAGGCGTAGTTAAAGTAAGTTATCGGGACCTATATTATCGAGGAGACCGGAATGCTCCTATCTAACCCACTCTCATACACAGTGAAGTGACTGTGTCTATCACAGCTCAGTCACATTTATTTCTACCAGCCATTTTAACATATGTATGTGACAACACCTTTTCAACTTCAGACCCTATTAAAATCCAAACTCGACTGGAACCGAAGTTAAAAATCCTGGCATGGTACCCAATCGTGGGCCTTTTATTTATTTAAATGCCGCTGTCAAAGCTGGCAAAGGCATTTAAACTAATGTGGGGCACACACCAGCTCTTACCAGCTGCCCCATTTTGGGGAGGATTGTCACTTCCGTTGACATCATAGGGGTACCCCGATCCTCCCTGAATAGTTATTAAAGGCGGTGTGAAGCGCCCGGTCTGGGACAGGTGCTTGCAAACTTCCATATGGACCCGAACTTTGGGGTTTGCGCCCACTTAATACTAATCACTGGCACTCACACGGGCGAAGCAGCTAGTTCACATGCCCAATCAGTGGGGTATCAGCTATTGGACCACTTCCATTTTAAATTGATCACTATGATGAGCGAGTATACTCGTCCGAGCTTGATGCTCGTTCGAGTATTAAGGTACTCGAAACGGCTCGTTGCTCGGACGAGTATTTCCCCTGCTCGAGATCGAGCATTTAATTAAAAAAACACAGTGAAGAACAATGAAGAATAGAATAAAAACAGTGAACACAGTGAACACAGGATCATTTAAGTGAAAAACACAGTAAAGAACACAGTGAAGAATAGATTACAGATGTTCGGCACATCTGCTTATCTTCACTGTTCTTCACATCTGCTAACTTGTCGGGAGATAATATACGCGCGGAACAGTGAAGAATAGATTGCAGATGTTTGCATACATCTGCTAACTTATCAGAAGACATTCTTTTTCAATTAAATAACACATTTTATTCCCGAACCATGGTCCCTTTGAAAAATGCTTGGGTCTCCCATTGACTTCAATGGGGCTCGTTATTCGAGACGAGCACTAGAGCATCTGGAAAAGCTTGTCTCGAATAACGAGCACTCGAGCCTTTTAGTGCTCGCTCATCTCTAGTTATTATACCTTTTGGAGTTTTTTATTAACACATTTTATTCCCGAACCATGGTCCCTTTGAAAAATGCTTGGGTCTCCCATTGACTTCAATGGGGCTCGTTATTCGAGACGAGCACTCGAGCATCAGGAAAAGTTTGTCTCGAATAACGAGCACCCGAGCATTTTAGTGCTCGCTCATCTCTATTGATCACCTATCCTAACCCACAAAACCTTGATCTCCTTTGACATTTTGCAGTTCAAGCGTAGAAAATACTTGAGGTATAATTTATACATTGAGATCAAAAACTCAAACTGCCAGATGTGCTCTTCTCCCTTAGAAGTCTTTTTGTGTGTCAGACCTAGCAGTAAAAATATAGTTAAAGGGAACCATCAGCATTTTGCATTCTTACCTAATGACATGTTCCCATTGTCTTTTTAAACTACATCTAGCACCAAGATAAATGACTGTAAACCAAGCACACTAACATACTGGTGTGTGCCCCCTCTGGCAAGATCTACTCTTCTTTAAGATTCCTATGCCCTTGTTTTTATGAAATAATGCTTTACAATTATGCAAATTAGCTCAAGTAGCTCCAGGCTCCATAGGTTTAAATGAAGCCCGAAGCCCCAAAGGCCCATATATAATATAATTTTAAAGACTTTTTTTTGTAAAAACTAGGGCCTAAGAAGCTAGAAGAAGAGCAAATCCTGCCAGAGGGAGCGCACACCAGTATGTCAGTGTGCTTGGTTTACAATCCCTCATCTTGGTGGTAGATTGCCTTTAATACTAATTTCCAATCTGCTTTTATAAATGACTCATTCCACTCACTTTTAAATGTTTATAAAAGTACACCTGACCCCCTGCCAGCAAACTGCATCAAGTCATAGGGGTATATAATACAGGGCTGCAGTCACTATCATTATCTCCTCTCTGCTCTACAAACCTGTAGCTGACGCCATACTCCAAGTAAGTCTCACATAAGCTCACTTCTGCAGGAGGAAAGAGGACGGAGGAAGAGCTTCATGATGTTGATGATGATGATTATGATGATGATGACATAGATATTCCAATCCCCATGTGACTCATTGCAGTTTCCTGGCAGGGAGCCAGGTATACTTTTATATACAGGCAGTCCTTCGGTTCTGTAGGTTCTGTAGGTTTGTCCTTAAGTTGAATTTGTATGTAAGTCGGAACTGTATATTTTATAATTGTAATCCCAGACAGAATTTTTTTGCTCTCTGTAAACAATTTGATTTCAAAAGCGTTGGACTGTCATAAGAACCAGGATTAACACTAAAGCTTAATCACAGACACCTTTGATAACTGTTATAGCTGTTCATTGCAGCCTGGGGCTAAAGTACAGTAAATTACCAATATCCAGAGGTCTGTTTGTAACTAGGAGTTGGCTGTAAGTTGGGTGTTCTTAAGTAGGGGACCGCCTGTACTTTTAAAAATGAGTGGAACCATTGATGCTAATCATTAAATCAGATTAGGAGATAGTATGGGGAAAAATGGGGAACTGTCATTAAGTGAGAATGTGTGATCCTAAAGACAGGTTTCCTGTAAGTTACAGAGACTATTGAGAAAAATGCTGCTGCCAGGTTTGCAGTATTCTTCCTTGACTACATTTTCCCTACATTCATAAAAAAGCGCTCCTGAAAAAATTGAGAATAATCGCTTCTCGCTGTGTAGAGCCAGTACCTATACTGTATTATAGATACATACTATATAGCCCATCTATCTATCTGCCATTACAGTGTATATACATATACAGGTGGTCCCCTACTTAAGAACACCTGACTTACAGATGACCCCTAGTTACAAACGGACCTCTGGATGTTGGTAATTTACTGTACTTTAGCCTTAGGCTACAATAAACAGCTATAACAGTTATCACAGGTGTCTGTAATTAAGATTTATTGTTAATCCTGGTTCTTATGAAAATCCAACATTTTTAAAATCCAATTGTCACAGAGACCAAAAAAGTAGTCTGTAGCTTACAGAACCTATATGAATATACATTATGGGCCCCAATCCAACGTTTTCTCATGCCCATCAGGACATTTTAGTAGCAGACAAAGCCTATGGAACTAGCAAGATGGAATTCATCAGAGATTTCTGAGTGGAAAATCAGGTGGGAAGGAATGATGTTTAGAAGAGTCAAAGTAAGTAAAAAGGAGGCACTTTGCTCTGATACGATACATGTCTATTTGTGTTTACTTCTGCTAATCATTTCTGCAAAGTTTGTGGAAAACCAAGCAACCCTTTAGGCATCTTGAAACTTGTATTCCCAACGATACGTTCATTTTCTTGATACACACATGAGTGATGTCCAGTCAAGAGGAAAGGTAAAGTAGAACACATCTTTGTAAGTTGAAGTTTCCAAGACTCCACCACCCAAGGCATTGTGTATGGTCACGGCACAGCTTGCTTCGACTTAGCTAAGGATATTCCAGACTTGCTTATCACTGGGTTAGATGACTCCCCATGGCAGTGATGGAGAACCTTTTAGAGACCGAGTACCCAAACTACAACAAAGACGCACTTATTTATCGCAAAGTGCCAACACAGAAATGTAATTAGTGATTTATACTCCCTTCTGTCACAGTTTTCATTGATACCAGCCCCTGAGGCACCAATAAAGCAGAAAATAGTCCCAGGTAGAGCTGTCACTTTATAATAGCTCAGTGCACAGCAAGTCCTGGGCTGTCTGGGACTGCAGGAAGATACCTGGAGACATCTCTGGTGATGGCCTGAGTGCCCACAGAAAGGGCTCCGAGTGCCACCTCTGGCACCCGTGCCATAGGTTCGCCATCACTGCCCCATGGTCTCCAGGGTTAAACACTGAGCACTCGGCAGGAGACATAGACATGAAATTCCACTCAGCCGAATTTGTTTGCACAAAGGAATTAGCCCAAGAGGTAACATCCTGTAACAGTGCGAGGCCGCAGAAGATGTGTAATGATCAAAAAGCTGTGTCAATAATGAACAGCAAAGAGCCAGTGATCATTATTTGCTCGAGACTAATCCACACTCGAAAAAGCCCTGTCTGCTTCCGAGTCTCCCTCTTACTATTTGCACTGATATTATCCTGGTTCTTCTCTTATTTTAGGCTTTGATGCTGACTCATCCAAATGTTTGGAATTCATGCCGGGGGCTATATATCTAGATGGATATGAAGGATGAGTAGACCTGGGAGATTGTGAGGAAAGACGGGAGCCATTGTTCTGGGAACATATTCAAAATATGCATTTACTTGCAATTTGTGGAGAAGATTTTTTTTTAGTCCCTTTGTGTTTAATATATCTGCAATTGATATAAATCTTGGAATTATGCATTGCTCAGCTCCTTCACTTTGGTCCTGGCCTTCTAATACACAGCGTGAGATTCCACTCCTTACACATACCCTGTGTGTTTTTGTCATTTAGATTATCTACCACTGAGCCATCTGAGTTATCTTTTTTTGTAATGTTTGGCTTTATGCTTCCATAATGTTATTTTCATATGTATAACGTGAAATCTATTACTGAACCCACACCCATGAATTTGATTACACTAGTGTGGATCTTACATTCTTATGGAAATGCCTAGATTTTAATTGAGCAAGATTCATTTCTCATCATTAAGATAGAAAATTTGTCCCTGTACTCTGTTAATAATATGCAAAAAAATCTACACTGTCTTGCCTTTAAAGGGGTTGTCCGAGAGCATAAAAACCCCTTGGGTGGTCGGGATGGGGCGGGTTAAATAATAAATAAACATGTACTTACTTCCGCTGTCCCTCTGGGCATCCAGTGCTGCTATCTTTCCAGTCTATGCCCCATGAAAACAAACAGGGACACAGAAGCCGCACTGCATTCAACCTGTGGCCGTCCGAGGTGGCCGGTCATGCCAACACGTTTCTATTCCCAGCGCTGTATAATGCGGGGCACGTGAGTGTGGCCGATCGGAAGTTGAATGCAGGGTGGCCTCCTGTTTGTTTACATGGGCACGGAACAGAGAGATAGCAGCGTTGGACGCCCAGAGGGATCGCGGAAGTAAGTCTTCAGTGGGTCTTGACCCGTGACTACAGAAATGGGTTGTGAAATGCCCGTCTTCTTCTGTGCAAAAATAACGAGTATGTTATGTAGAATAGAATCAATAATTGCACTACATGATACATATGAATTCCATCTATAATTGTGTCTTTTATTAGTTTATTGCTGATATTTTATTATAATATAACATTATGATTATTATTCCCCTGGACAATTTTTTGAATACCGTAACTAGTTTTTCTATGAAAATCCATTTTGATCTGCACAACCGCAAAACACTAGGGGATTGTGCTTATAGTGAGTTTTATTGAATCAATTATATAGGATGTACGATATGAAGAGGATGGGAAAAATTAAAACCGATAATGAAGGAGATTATGAGATATGTAATTTTGATCTGGATGTTTATAGCAATAATAATCCTCCTTTTGGATATAGGGGGGTGAAAATGTAAGTAGAATAAATGGAATAGAGTGACCCATGCAAGCTAAGTATCTAAGCAGAACTTTATCTCTCGGAAGCCAATGAGCTGTGAAATTCAGTAGTTCGGTCCCTTATATACTAATCTGTTACTTTAGGCGCCCCCTTGCAAGCTACACATATAGAATACAACATTATGAAATACCAGCAGTGGGTCACATGGGTTATAAAAATCGATATGGAGGTCATAAAGGCCCGATTATCGCCAGTGATCTTACATTTGAAGGGGTTGTCCACTTTCTGCAAATAATTGATGTTGTCTGTGTAATAAAAAGGTATACAATTATCTAATATACTTTCTGTATCAATTTATCACAGTTTTCTAGATCTCTGCTTGCTGTCCTGCTATAGAAAGCTTCTATGTTTATTTGCACTGGATAGAAATCTGTCCATGGGCATTTGGTGGAAACGCAGGTACATAAGACGTTAGTATAAATTTATGGTACTGGACAATTGGAAATTTCTGCTTTGGAGGTGCAAAATAGTACAATTCTCTTATAATCATTTTATACACATCATGTGATGAAAAGAAGACAGCAGGAGAGCAGCACTCCGTGGTGATTGTTGTTTATTCATACACCAGTGGCAATACAATGCAACATTTCGGCTAGCTCCATGTAGCCATTGCTTAAAAATGGCTAAATGGAGCTAGCCAAAACGTTGCATTGTATTGCCACTGGTGTATGAATAAACAATAATCACCACGGAGTGCTTCTCTCCTGCTGTCATCTTTGGATCTATCTGGTGCCTTGAATCGGGCCCATAGAGCTTGCACCCGCCTGGATCTCAATCCGATTACTTCACTGTGCCACCCTCACCTCCTTTTGTGTTGCATCATGTGATGAAGCATTAACGTAGTTCCAGACAATCACAAAACTAGAGGGATAATGTCCAAATAATACCTGCCACAACTCCATGCCACTATCTTTCACATTACCAGAAAATGATTAGTCAGCAAATCTGTAGCCATTCACATATCACTTCCTCTTGCTTAACATTAATAAATATTCAAAAGATTAATTGTGAAATTCCCAAAAATACACTGATAATAAATAACCAATCTAGAAATGAATACCTTGTTTAACTTGTAGGTAGTTGTAGGTACCAATGAGAACATAAACTCATCCAAAAAACTATTCTTCATACAACTGACTAGTTGTATAATAAATAAGAGAGTTACTAATATGAAAAAATGGCAGTACAAGAAAAATGACTTCTTTTTGTTCTGAAAAAGTATCTTATATAGTGCAAAAGAATAAGTAAAATGTTCCATGAACCATAACTTACTTAGCATACCATTAATTTGTGTGTATGAGGGCTTGTTTTTAGGGGGAAATTTTTTTTTTCTTGTGTTATGGACCAGTTCATACCTCAGTTATATCAGTGGTTTTCATTAAGTGTCTCTGATGCATGGTAAGTTGTTTTTCATCGTAGTGTGAGGTCCGCTCAACCACCAATAACAGTAGAAGAGACTGCCCGAGCTGCAAACACAGGCAGGAATAAGAGATTTTTGGCTCAGGCAGTCGACTAACATTTGTGTGCAGGAGTCCTAAATATGAGTCAAAACCAAAAGAGGTTGAACACACAGAACAGGTACAAATCTTTCCGTTGCACCTCAAAGGAGCACTCCAACCAAAGCTTATTCATTGAATAAGACATGGTGCAGGGCCTGAAGGGAGGAGCAGGACTCATTTTGATTGTATAACTAGAACATTGCTAGAATCTAGAGTCCTGCTCCTCCCTTCAAGAGCATGAATAGGCTGTGACTGGAGTGTTTTCTTCGATTTAGCTAACAATAACTGTTGCAAAAAACTGATGATATCATGGATATGTGAACTGTGCCTTACATGAAAAAACGGCATTGCCATAATCATCCCTTGGTAAATGCCTTAAAATAAAACTAAAAAAATACCTGTACTTCCCATTTCTTCCATAAAATTCTGAAATAAAATGTATAATCATTAAATATACCTCAAAATGGTTTCCTAAAAAATACATACTGACCTCCTATGAATGAAAAAAAAAGTTACAACTTTCTAAAGTTGAAAAATAAAAATAAATTCACTGCATTAAGTAGGCCAAAACCGTCTGCATCTTCAAAAAAAAGTTCTGTGTCGAAGAATAACACTTTCTTAAAATCTTTATCCCAATAAGTACAGGACAGGTTTAAAAAATGTATTTAGCGGAAAACTAAGAACTTTTTCGAAGACCTCAAAGCTCCGAGACATTGTGCTTCATGCCAAATACGACTTGACCAAACGTGATCCTATAAGGAATTAACGAAAAGCTTATTTTTCATTATTTGTTTGTAACTGATCCAAAAATAGGACATCTGGAACATTCCGAGGAACAAACCTCCGCCGAAATAAAGGAGAGATGAACGTTTTTTACTTTGGTACAAAATTCAACTTCTTCTATTAAGTCTAAACAGATCAATAATATAAAAAAACTATTTGTCAAAAATCTCTTTGCCGGATTTAGATTAAAAGAATATGGCTCCTAAATCCTCTTCACAGGAGAAGATGGCTAAAGACGCAGCATTACAAGTCACTCCAAAAATTCTTTGAGCCAACTTAAGTCCCTTACAAGATTTAAAAGATGTATGGCACCCCGAGAGAAGCCTAGGAGATTAAAAAGCAGTCTCTGAAGATAAAGATACTCAAGCTGCTGTTGCCTTTTTATATAAATTATTTGTTCAAATTTCATTTTGACTTTGGTGCTGGAGTCAGTGTTAGTAGTATTTTATGATTGTCTGCAAAGCAATATAGTCACAGCACATGGAGGGTAAGATTTACAAACTCTACTGTAGTAATACATCTCCGAACACAGATTTCCAGGGCTCTGGACAAAAGACATTCTGGGTCTGTGTCACAAGAAGTGCAATAAAAATCCTGTTTTTGTTACCCCTCGTCTTGTATTAATGTACTAGACTGCACATAAGGGGGCATTTATTAGGGCTTCTAACTGAAATAAACTCAATTTCTTCCCGCACTGCAAGAAATTATGAATATTTTTGTGGCTAAGCCATCTCCACGTCACGTGGGTGTGCCGTGGCCACTGGTGGATTGGCCCTATGCCTGTGTACTTTCTAAAAGCCTGCAAACATTTGCAATACTACGCCAAGTCAGACTCAAAGTTGAACCTCTGGCAGTGCTGGGACTGGTTACAGGCTTTAACTGTTTAAATGCTGTTGGCAAAGTGGCTGGCACCATTTTAATTGACACTGTGTGCTGCCATTTTGGGTAGGATTGCTCCACCCAAATGACATCATGGGGAGCACGAATCTCCCCAAAATAGACCACCGATCATGGGTGTTTCTGGGGGCATGGCCTGCACAGGATTGTCAAGTTCGTGTCCGGCCAAACTTAATTGGGTCTACTCATCCTTACTCATGACATACCAAGGCTTTTATTATAGGTGCAACACCCCTGCCAACGCAGTGTGTTGTGAAACTAAACTGCCCATACATTTAATATGAATCTCTAAGCCAAATAAACTCAGTGAGACCTCCAGTATCTAGAAATGGTAATGCAGCTGTATAATATCTGTCCAGGAAGGAATGTTAATTATTGTAACCAATCAAATGCATTGTTATTATGATATTGTACAAAGGTGCTGGTTGGATAATTAGCTTGTGACCTCACAAGGGGGTGGGGGGGGGGGTCTATAAAACCTCTTATGGCTGGAAAACTGTTGCTCCTACTTTCCAAGATGGAATAAGAAGCACATGGGTCTGAGGCCTTCTGTCCAGACACACATGGCCTGCAACCATCAAGACACTGCAGGATTCTGAAGTATCAACCAGAGCCTGCCTTGGAGCACTGCTCAGCAGACACTTAGCCACTGATCTCCAGCCAGACTGTGAGCAACCTCTGCCAAACACCATCCAACCAGCGACTTTAAACCAGTTGAGTTGTTCCAGCTGTTGTGGCTGTTGCTGTGTTCCAGAATAAATGAACTGTAAGTTTATGGGTGACATCTCTTGTCTCTGAGTGACCCCTGTGTAAAGCTGCATAACATCAAGGGCGCCCCATTTACCATTACCCAGGGATCCCTACACCTACATCACGGTTGCCCCCCAAGGAGAACTATCCTACACTTGCAGCCCTTCCTTACTTTCTTGTTAATACACCTGCCGGCATGGACAAGGCCTGTTCTTCAGGTACCCAGTGACCGTGGCCCAGACAAGCGCTAGGCCACGCTCAGCCAACCACTCAGGTACCATAGGGAATCCAGTTGTGCTCAAGCCCAAAAAGACTAGGACAAGGTGGGGGATGTTGCATGGACCTTAAGATGTAACCTTTGTAGGGTGGGTTGGGGATAACTACAACTTGTAGCACATCCCTTGCTACCAGTTGTCACTCAATAATAGAAAAAATTACCAAATCCATTTAATTCTCTGTCATATGTTATTAATCTTGACCCCCCCTCATGACACCGCATGACAGTGACATTATAACATATGCGCTAAACTCTTTAAGGTCATATGTCAGGCATAACTTACTGAGACCTGTGTTATCTATATGTTGAGGCTGTAATGTGTTGTGGTCGTACACTGCAGTTACAAAAAGAATCCCACAAATGGATAAAAAAAAAAATTATATGATAACAATATTTTTTACATAATTATACATTTCAAAGCAAAAGAAAAATACTGAAACATAGATAATTAGGTCTAATGAATGTCATGTTTAAAAGGATGGTTGAAAAACGTGAACAATGCTTGTATAGGGAATAGACACAGAGAATACAAAACTTTCCTTCTCATCTCTAGTTTCCATAATGATATTGTTTGCATCCTAGAATTGCCTTTTCTTCTGAGATGTCTGTATGGAGTCTCATAAGTTCACGGTTTTTAATAAAAACACGGTAGGCTGTAGAACAATAAAGCTTCGTGATATTTGAAATTACTTTCAATTTAAACGAAACATAGGAAACAAAACTGAACTGAATGACAAGTATATTGTAGAACAGTCTTCAGGTTCCATGTAGTGTTGTGTAGTCTAATGTTCGGTCAGGCTCAAAGTGACTGATGTAGTATCGGCTTGATAAAGGGTCACATAGTAGCCCGTTTACTAGGCCAAACAACTTCAGTTGCCTTGAAGCTGACCATGTACCAGAGATGTTCCTCAACATTTAATGTCCTGTTCACTGGGCACATAGGAGCGCTCCTGTCATAGGGTCCTGTCCTGTACTGTCTCCTGCCTGTGTTTACATGTCCTGTGTTGTTGGAGTAATCTATAATCCATGGAAAGAGTGAAAATGGATAGATAATCTATTTCAAGAATCTGGGAAACTCCTTAAACTCTTTTGCTGAAGAGTGTAAAAATTTCCAACTACAGGAAGTCCCCTGGTTATGTACCAGACAAGGTTCTATTGGTTTAAGTTGACTTTGTACGTAAAGTCGGAACAGGTATACTAAGTAAGGGTAAAGCCCAAGGTCGGAACCTGGGCACAGCACGCATTAGTGCTTCTCACCCCTCCCCTCTCCATAGAAAGCCGCAATCTGACCAAAGGTGTGACATATCCTATATTTTGGAGCGCAGACATCCTACTCGGTCATGCTATTGTGAGATACTGGGGCACATTTACTTACCCGGCCGATGGAGTTCACCCGAAGTACATTGTCCAACGACAATGCACTGTGCCGCGATTCACAAAGATCTTGAGGCCGAATTCCAATATCTGTCGCTTCCCCGCTCAGACGCACCGGAGTTCACCATCTTCTTCCTGGTGCATGTAAGTGCATTGTAAGCTACACAACTTGAATACTAAATCCCGTGCTCAGTCCGAATCCGTCGGATCGGCTGACGGCCCACCACCTCATTTCTGTTGCATGAAAGATGGCGCCGCTGCCCCAAAATTCGATCGCATGCAAAATCCCCTTCTAAATAGCTGTCACAACAGCGCAAATCCCAAAAATTTCCAAAATCTGACGAAAGTGTGATCCGCAGACTCTTAGTAAATAAGCCCGACTGTGTGCTCACTGCATGATGATCGGGTGCCATAGACCTCTATTGTGGCTGTAACTAGGAGTCGTCTGCAAGTCAGGTGTTCTTAAGTCGGCAACTGCCTGTTTTGTCAATGGCTAATGGGTGGGTGCACATAGTGTGGGACTCCCAATTATAAGATATTGGTTATCTGAACTACAGATAGGTCCTCAACATATCTCCCCAGAAAACTTCCTTTAAGGGAATATATAGGGAAAATGTAATGCACATTATTAAAATAAACTCTCCATGACAAGAAACTTAGTAATACATGCTCAGTTTCTCTGTATGCAGGTTTCTTCAATATATTTAGTCCATAGTTAAAGGAGTATTCTCATCTGGTCATTCACACTTAATTTAATTAATCCGTCATATAGATACATTTCTTCAATTGGATGTTATCAAAAACACATGTACATGTGTTGAGATAGTTTCCCATAAATATGACCAAGTTGTCCCTCGGAAACAAGATAGCTGTCCTTGGATATGACCACCCCGCACTCTGGCAGCAGTGGCCAGAAATGCGCTATTGATAGATGTCCACCCACATGGATTCAGAGTTCATTGCCACATACAGTAACACCTTAGCTCAGACCCTAGGGTCGCCATAGCAATGATCGGCACCCCGCTGCGGGAGGCACTGATCAAGCAGGGAATCTCCCTGCAGCCATTTAACTGCCTCGGTCGCGCTGACCACCGCTGACCAATGGGCATTTCAGTGGTAGGTGGGAGAGAGTCCAACACTAGGTACAGTTTACAGTAGTCCTCGACTTAAGAACACCTGACTTAGTTACAGACAGACCTCTCTGCCTACTCTTACTCACCTTTTAAATGCCACCAGCAAACCAAGGGGAGCTCGAACCATAGAGAAAATTACGGCATATGAAGCTTTGCACTCTGCATTTAAAGGGTTAGTGCCTGCACATGTTTTAGTGGAGTCCTAGTTTGGGACACAAAACCTACAACATTCGGCGTGGACCCCAAAATTGCGGTTCAGGTCCACTCAACCCTAGTAAACGCCATATGTATGCATTGTATACACGCAAAGGGCACCTACAATCTTGTGTTCTAGATGTTGATGCTTGGCCATAGGGCCATAGGGCCACATAGAAACCGTCATGGCTGTGAAATTTTTGCTCATGGACTTCCATGTTTTTGTAGTAATGCACTAAAAATTTTCAAATTGCTTTGTCTAATAAAATTATTAATTATATTTATTTATAATATTATGACTTTATAATTATTATAATTAAACTAATTTGCCAATGTAGGTAATTCATCCAATGACTGAATTTTGTTTTTCGAGAGAGAAGCAATAAAATGGGGATCAAAATTCAGAGATTTTTTTAGATGAATCATTTTCCAGATGAGAGGCGACGGAGGGGTAGAGCCCAGCTCCTTTCATATGGATACATTCTATTTAATTCCCTTTCTACTTCTGCACAGACATGACCACAACTGTCCCATCTGCCGCTCCACACAGGTAAACCGTTTGTTATAAGCAGAGCTCAGATCCGTCTGCGTCTGTCTCTGAACTCAGCTGCGAGCCTTTGATTCCAGTCCCGGTGGTTGTAATCTGTCGCTCCATATCGGGGGCTCGTTGTTATGTAAAGCTGCATATGCGATGGCCACAGGTTCTTAACAGGAAAGATGAAATGTTCTATAAAATAAAGAGAGCAGAGAGATCAGAACACAAAGCTTCCTACGGAGGAACGGCTTAAGATCCCTGCTATTTGTGGGAATTAATTAAACCAGGGTACAGAGAGGGTGATGAGGACAGGGGGGATGTAGACCTGCATTATAATAAGAGGTTACTGTAACACTGGGGCTAGGGGCATAAGGACAAAGCTAAAAACAGGACCTCGAAAACATTCTGAGAATTACAAGAAATTTCCTATATTGTGATGCTTACAAATAGGAATGGGGGGATCTCCTGTAATTTTATTTCAAACAACATCAAAACTCTGATTGAAAGAGGACATATTACATGATTATTTGGAATATATTCTTCTTTATGAATAGTATTTAACGGACATTAACCACAAAGCTTTAGGTTCATTACCAATTTTCGGAAAGACCTAAACCCGAGCAGGAAGTTTTGGGCTGGGGCCGGATTCAGCTCAACTTCCCCTCGCAACGATTGTGGGCATCAACACTTTAAATGCTGCTCACAAAGTCGCCAGCAGCACCTAAATGGGTGCAGCTGCGTGCTGGCAAATCTGCCAATGTCATCAGGAGCCACGATTACCCCAAAATGGTGGCAAGCAGCATTGCCAACATCTTAGTGCCACCACACTTGTGGCTGCAGTAGTTTAAGTAATGCTGACAACTTTGCTAGCAGCATTTATGTCAGGACTCGGGGTCATTGAACCTCCTGGACTACCATGGGAGATGGTACTAGCCGGCACCTGGTCTTCACCAGAGCCAACCGCAAAGCGGGATGGTCTTGCTGCGGCAGAGTGCCACCAGGTCGTTCCACAGGTGCGACTAGCCGGCGGTGGCAGCCCAGGTCGAGGTCAGGTACAGGCACTTACTCAGAGCAGGCGGCAGAGATGTGAGGTCACAGGTCCGAGGTCAACAACTGGAATTCAGGCAGAAACAGGGAACGGGAACAAGGAGCAAGGAACCAGGAAGCTTTCTGTTAATGTGCGCAAAGATCTGGCGGGGAGTGTTGAGAGCCTTCGCGATTGCCTTAGGAAGCAGGGAAGCGCGTGCGGCCTAGCCATGATAGGAGCAGGAGCGTGGAGAGGTGAGTGTGGGCCAGGGGACGGGGCAGTGCCACTATGGACAGGGGCACGGGTGTTCCTGTGATCCGAGGCATGAATCTCAGGTACACCCTTGACATTTTAAACAGTTGACACTTGTGATTGATTTTGGGTGTTGCTGGTTGGGGTAAGATTCTGGTTCAGCCATATTCTAATTTTAACGGATCTGGTAATTTATAAGGCAGCATTGCTGGAACACCTATTCTTATAGGTCTGCACATTTTAATGTTCCTACCGTATATAATCATATATTACCGTAAGGAAATGCTTGATAGAATTTGTCATAAATGTGAAATTTCTTTTGCCTGCTGTCTTCAGGTTCACTGCTTGACTTGCTTCTTCAGCTTCATAACTCCAAATAGCATAAGTCAAGTCTATGGGCTTGCAGTTTCTGTTCTTGTGCGAAATGGACTTCACACAGACTCATTTTAGGTTTTTTTGCACAGACTACTTATACGCAAAACTTTGATCCATCCTTTCTGCCTCCTGAACTGCCATTCATGTCCATGAGAAAGAACAAAAAAAAAATAAATAAGCGGCCATTGGAAAAGACATGTGGCCTTTCAGGGGACACACACTGGCATATAAAGGGTTCATCTACTTTATTTTTGCTTTTTGAATTAAAAAAATGTGGAACTAAAAAAACGGACACAGAGAACACCGATGAAAAAAAAAGACACATATAGACCGTTGCGAGAATGTACCAAGACACAACTGTACATACAGATTTCTACACCAGGTCCCACCAGGAACAAGCATCCTGCCCTGGTCCACTCCATGCCCTAGTCTGGGGTGGAGGAAAACTTGTGTGCAAGCCATGATAAATGCCCCATCATATCTGTGGCCCCAAAAGAGTATTTGTCAAGTGACTGACTCCAAAATCAGATCCAAATGGATCCACTATTGTTGATCTTATGTGGACCTTCAGTATAAAAACTTCTCATTTCTTAATAAGGGTTTCCTAGAAGCTTTGCAGTCAGTGCAGTCAGACAGGAAGTTTAGAGGCTGCAGGGGGGGGGGGGTCAATTTGGACGCCATTTGCTTTAATTTTAAAGTAGCCCAAAAAATATTTGGTGTCAGGGGCGTTGCTTTGCCTGTGTCCACCGGATGCTGATAGAAGTGAGTACTGTAGTGAAGCGCAGGGCTGTGAGCTCTCTACTACAGGGAGCAGGAGACCAGCTACGTCATTACACCGTGCCTCCTGCTCCCAGTAGCTGAGGGCATGAGCATGAGGGCTGAGCGTGAGTTATGATGATGTCACCGCGCCAATCCTGCACATAAAGAAGAAGAGGAGGTGACAGGGGGTGCTTTGGGGGGCTGTGAGGATAAACTGGGGGACTATGGGAGACTGTGAGCACATTATTGGGTAGGGGTCTGTAAACATTACTGTGGGGGGGGGGCTGTGGAGGACCTTACTGGAGGACTGTGGGGGTTGTGAGGACACTATTGGATAGTGGGCTATGGAAAACATTACTAGGGGCTGTGGAGGACATTACTGGGAGGGTGCTGTGGAGGACATTACTGGGGGCCGCTGTTGAGGACATTAATGAGGGGCACTGGGAGATTATTAATGGGTGTGCTGTGGAGCACATTGCTGGGGGGACATTTGGGAAACATTATTTTGCCTGTGTTTTCTGTAGTAAAAAAATGGTGCAAGCTCATGTGAGGGAGATCTGTACAGGAGAGGACACTAATGAAAATGTGGCACATATGTACTGGGGCCCATGCCCTGGATCTTTTTACACCCCAAGCAACACCCATCTTAGTGTCATATTAAAGATAAGAATCTCATTGTCCAGACAGGTTTGTGGTTCTGGGAGCTATAGAACCAAAGATATAGGCACTTAATAGCTGAATTGGGAATGGGAACTGCAGATGAAAATCAGATTCTCACTATTTTTAAACTGTCTGTGGTACAATGAACTACAAAACTAGAGATACAGACAGTTTAAAAAAAGTGGGATATAGATTTTTATCTCACTCCCTTTTCCATCTATGCTTTTAAGTGCCTGTTTATCTTGTTGTGTAGCTCATAGAACCACAAACCTGTGGTTTGGAAGATGAGATTCTTATCTTCTTTAATGTGCCACTAGAAGTATGTTTCTAGCTACTATAAAACTAAAGATAGTGGCAAGTGACGTGATGTACCCCAGCAGCCTCAAAACTTGACTCATCTCAGGCAAATATAACTTTTGTCACATGACTTTTGAAAACTTTCTTATAGGTTTTTATAGAAATGGGTGAGATTTCACATAAAAGAGGGAATTCTTAATAGGACAGTTCATACCCAAGTAGGGTTAAATCCCATGCTCAGTTGAATCAGATGGACCGCCCCCGACAGCACGCCTCCTAATTTGTGTCGCATGGAAGCCAGCTGCGCCAAAAAAGGATTGCATGAGCCACAACCCCAGCGCAGACATTTCTTAAATACCTGTGCAAGCCCTTTCATCCCTGAAAACGGTGCACATTCCGACTAAAGTGCACAGTGCGACCCTTAGTAAATGAGTCACACTGTCTTCCAAATTTCAAAAGCACCCCTTTCTTCGTGTTCCCATTTCTGAATATAGAATCAGTGCCTCTTTTTGGTTTTTTAATCTGATTTGATAAATTTTTCACAGACAAAACGAAAGACACCGAAGTTATGTAGTCATGGGTAAACAACACCAAAGAAGTATATTAAAAAAAGTAAAAATATGAAAGCTCGAAACAAGAGGGGAGGATGCACATCTCCGATAAAGTGAAGAAGATGTATGCCCATGTTTTTCAATCAGAATGACATTTAAGATCTTGAACCGATTGGTTTCCTTTAAAGGATCCGTCACATCAAAAACACAGGCATCAATAAGCTCCACATTTCAAAGACATTCCATTGTAATGGCAAGAGAGAAGATTTTTTCATATCACAGCAGCGTCCTGCTTGAAATTTTTCAGTACTTTTTGAAAACGAATGGAACTCCATGTTCATCGGGTTCATGTTTCTCGATAATCTATACTGAGATGGAGTATAAAATAAAGTTGGATCTAAGTGCTGGATCTAAGTGGAGGGCAGGGCTCTACTAAAAGTTTTCTCTTCTTTGGAGAAAACAAGAGAAGAAAAGATTTGAAAGAAAAAATACTCATGGAAGGAAAGGAGCAAGGAAGGAAGGAAGGGAGAGGAGTAGGAAGGAAAAATATGTTTGGTGTTGAATGGGAGGTTGAAAGGATAGTGAAAAGATTGCAAAAAACAGGAATGGTGGAATATTTTAAGAAAAGTAAAATATGTTTATGGTTATCCATATAGATAAATGTATATGCAAAGGAAGAGGTTATAAAGAAGAAAGGAAGGGATAAAGAGAGGAAGGAAACAGTAAGAAAAGAAGAAATGGAACAAATGAGAACATTGAGCAGAATAATAGGGCACATTTACTAAGAATAGAGCGGTCTGTACTAGGTGCAGTTTGCCTGTGTAAAGTGCAGGGGGCGCCAGATTCATTAATTGCGGCGCACATTCTTCATGAATCTGGGGTCCCCTGAACTTCTCCAACAGAGTGCACCAATTATTTTTTTTTTTATGCACCTTTAAGATGGAGCGTGCAACACAACACTGTCAGACTTTACATGTTACATCTGGCGCACAATCCGACTGTGCACTGAAACGCCCAGATTGAGGCAATATAGAGTTATAAAAGTTATGTTAATTACCCTGGGGTGCTCAGTCTACATGTGCCGAGCGTATCAGGGAGCCCCGTATAGTAATTTATGCTCTCCCCACATAGATCTAGCGGTCCCGCCCGTCACCTGCTCTTTGCCCGTCGCTGTCAGAAGACTCTAATTCAGACACAAACAAGACACAGTTAATATCGATGTTAACCTGAAACCAGACAATTGCAATAATGCAGATAATTAAGAGACCTTTATCTAGGCAGGAAGGAATAGGCTTCAGTTTTTCAGATGCAGGTCTTTGAAGCCAAAAGCAGGTGTGGATCATAATGGGTGAGAAGATATAATGGAGATGTGCTGCTCCTTCACTCCACTCCTGGTTTGGACATTAAAAACTGCATCTGAAAAAGTGAACATGTGGACACACGCTGAACCAGAGAATCCCAGTTTTCTTCCATTCACACTGTCCCATATTTATTAAAACCCCTTCCCGCTTCGTGGTGGATAAATTGATGCTGGCTCAGCCTGGATCGGAGCCAAACTGGCATTGGGGTACATGATACACTGGGTGCCTAACAGCCAACACCCCAGTGTAACACCTGCGGTCAGCGTGGGCTCCGTAAACCGTAAAATGCCGTGGTCAGCTCAACCCAGACATTTTAACTGCCTTTGGGGGGGTCTTTGCCCCATGATCGAACCCATGTTGATGTTGGTGCATTCTGCTGGAGCAGGGCAGGGGGCGGTAAATCCATGTAGAACATGCGCCATAAATACTGAATCTGGCGCCCCCTACACACTACACAGGCATAGCGGACTTAACACAGACTGCACTGTTTTTGATAAATGTGGGTCATTGCCTGTGCAGGTTTAATTTTGTGAGTAAGACTGTTTGAATCCCACCAGCTTCCACCCACCTGTGGGGTCCTACAAGCTGCAAAACTGCGTACCAATACACCTGACCCAGATGTGTTCTGCATAGATTTCAGAGTAAATGTTTATGTGGATAAAAATACACAGAAAGTGACTATTTTTCAGAAGCGGTTAGAGATGACTCTGTGTGCAGACAACTGGAAACTGGATGTCTAAATACGGATTCAGGCAAAAAGGCAAGCAGCCGAACTTAACCAGTTCAGCACTGGGTCAATCACCGTTACACCTTAGTTCCATGGCGCAGCTGCTAAAACTCTGTTTGCCGGAAGGTAATCTCAGACTCTGGAGAGAGCAGCCAGTGACACGGGACAGATTCAGCCATCACACTTGGTGAGTCTAACAAGTCTCCCCCTCCCGCTTCATGTCCAGGTACAATCCATACTGCGGCCTGCTTGAATAAAGCTCTTAACTCCATATAAAAGCTTTTTTCTACTCTTCGTAAAACATTGCTTGCTTTATATCTTGCTTACATTTTCTGGACTGAAGATAAGAATCGTGCAGTAGTTTGATCCTGTAGGACTATGGCCCCTTCCACTCTTGCGTTGCAGATCACGTCAGAGTTTGATCAGGGTGCGATCAGGGTTTGGTCAGTGAAAAACGGACATTTTGCATCAGAGTTCCATCAGTTTCAGTTTTCAGCGTGTTTTTGATGCAATTTCAATGCGTGAAATGGACTCAGGACTGAGCTCTATCTTTTCTATGGAAATTGATGCGTGAAAAACGCATTGCACTTGCAAGTGTCTCAGAGTGCAATGCGTTTTTGATGCGTCTCCATAGACTTGTATGGTGCGTTTTTCACGCGTGTGACTTGCAAAAGTGGAGCATGTCGAGATTTAAACGTGCGTTAAAAAAAACGCGCATGTGTGCGTGAAAAAAAATGCAAGTCTGAAAAGACCCATTGGTTACAATGGGTCAGAGTGCAATGCAAGTTCTGTGCGTCAAAAGCACGCGCAGAAAACGCGCGTGAAAAGCGCAAGTGTGAAAGGGCCTAAGACTTGTTTTTGTCGGGGCCACATATCTGTCTCATGGTTGCCTTAGTCATTTTAGTACTCTGTAAAGGTATCTACTCCTTAAAGGGAACCTGTCAGCAGACCTAATAAACCTCTACCATTATGTTGTGAAGCAGCTGAACACCTTCCAGAACATATTTCTTTCATGACTCAGTGTGGTGGCATCATCCAGAAAATCTACTTTGAAGTGAGATGCAAGTTGGTTGTATAAAGTCAAGGTGGCAGAGATGAATACTGAAGTCAAGCTCTCTCTTCCTCAAAAAGTCCCCATTACTGTAATTGATGGTCCTGCATCCAGAGACATCACTAACCTGATCTCCTAAAGTACAATGCATGACCACAGTCACAGAGGAGGAGGTGTTCAAAGCTTGACTTCAGTGTTAAATTCTCCTCCTCCTTGACTTTGTATAACTACTTCACATCTCAAAGTTGATTTTCAGGATGATGCTATCACAGCGGGACATAAAAGACACAAAAACTGGAAGGAGTAACGCTGCTTGACAATATTTTGGTAGAGGTTTATTAGTCCAATTGCTGATGACAGGCTCTCTTTAAAAGTTAGGCAAGATCTTTTGTTACATTTATACAGCATTACAAATAGCCCTTTATAGTGTAAACATCATTTGAGATAATTTTTTTATATACTGTCTGTGGGGGGGGTGAACGTTTTTCCAATATACTTCATTAACAAATTCTCCTTAGTTTGTAAACAAAAATCGAGCTACTCCTTCTCATAGAAATGTGTATTCCAGGCTGCACAGCTCTGAGATGAGAGAATTAGCCGCTTCAATTTCATCTTGATGTTTGAAAATACTGCTTATAGCATACTACAGCCAGGGAGAAAACAGGGTTAACACCCAGGTGTGTTATAAACAGGAGAGAAGAGAGAGACCTGTGTTCGATCCTGTGAACAGATTTGTCATAGCAACGTAGAAGTAACATTATAACTAAGGGGCACATTGCAGTCTGTTTCTTTACAAACCAAGCAGAATTTCTTCATGAAATATATTAGAAAAATGTTCACACACACGCAGTGCTCAACACACGCACAATTTTAACAATCATCTGAAATGACGGTTACTCTTTAAGGGTAACAAGAAAGTTCAAGTCACAGTGCCTGCTCCCCAGTAGCCATGTCACAGTGCCTGCTCCCAAGTGACCATGTCACAGTGCCTGCTCCCAAGTAGCCATGTCACAGTGCCTGCTCCCAGTAGCCAGTCACAGTGCCCTCCTCCCCATAGCCATGTCACGTGCCTGCTCCCAAGTGGCCATGTCACATGTGCCTTGCCCCAAGTAGTCATGTCACAGTGCCTGCTCCCCAATAGCCATGTCACACTACCTGCTCCCAAGTAGCCACGTCACAGTGCCTGCTCCCCAGTAGCCACGTCACAGTGCCTGCTCCCCAGTAGCCATGTCACAGTGCCTGCTCCCAAGTAGCCATGTCACAGTGCCTGCTCCACAGTAGCCACGTCCAGAGCCTGACTCCCAGAGCCATGTCACAGTGCCTGGCTCCAAGTAGCCACGTCACAGTGCCTGCTCCCCAGTAGCCACGTCACAGTGCCTGCTCCCCAGTAGCCACGTCACAGTGCCTGCTCCCCAGTAGCCATGTCACAGTGCCTGCTCCCAAGTAGCCACGTCACAGTGCCTGCTCCCCATTAGCCACGTCACAGTGCCTGCTCCCCAGTAGCCACGTCACAGTGCCTGCTTCCCAGTAGCCATGTCACAGTGCCTGCTCCACAGTAGCCATGTCACAGTGCCTGCTCCCAAGTAGCCATGTCACACTACCTGCTCCCAAGTAGCCAGATCACAGTGCTTGCTCCTCAGTAACCATATTAAAGTGTCTGCTCCCAAGTAGCCATGTCACAGTGCCTGCTCACCAGTAGCCATGTCACAGTGCCTGCTCCCCAGTAGTCATGTCACAGTGCCTGCTCCCAAGTGGCCATGTCACAGTGCCTGCTCCCAAGTATCCATGTCGCAGTGCCTGCTCCCCAGTAGCCACGTCACAGTGCCTGCTCCCCAGTAGCCACGTCACAGTGCCTGCTCCCCAGTAGCCATGTCACAGTGCCTGCTCCCAAGTAGTCATGTCACAGTGCCTGCTCCCAAGTAGCCATGTCACAGTGCCTGCTCCCCATTAGCCACGTCACAGTGCCTGCTCCCCACACAGTGCTGTCCCCAGTCGCACGTCACAGGCCTGCCTCCACAGTAGCCATGTCACAGTAGCCTGTCACGCCTCCAAAGTAGTCATGTCACATTGCCTGCTCCCAAGTAGCCATGTCACAGTGCCTGCTCCCCATTAGCCACGTCACAGTGCCTGCTCCCCAGTAGCCACGTCACAGTGCCTGCTCCCCAGTAGCCATGTCACAGTGCCTGCTCCCAGTAGCCATGTCAACAGTGCCTGCTCCTAAGTAGCCATGTCCACAGTGCCTGCTCCACAGTATCATGTCACAGTGCCTGCTCCAAGTAGCCATGTCACAACATGCTCCCAAGTAGCCAGGTCACAGGGCTTGCTCCTCACGTAACCATATAAAGTGTTGCTCCCAAGTAGCCATGGCACAGGCCTGCTCACAGTAGCCAGTGTCACAGTGCCTGCTCCACAGTAGCTAGGTCACAGTGCTTGCTCCCCAGTAGCCTATCGAAGTGTCTGCTCCCAGTAGCTATGTCACAGTACCTTCTCCCAGTAGCCATGTCACAGTGCCTGCTCCCAGTAGTATGTCCCTGTGCCTTCTCCCCAGTAGCCATATCACAGTGCCTTCTCAGTAGCCATGTCACAGTGCTTCTCCCAAGTGAGCCATGTCACAGTTCCTGCTCCCTGTAGCCATGTCACAGTGCCTCTCCCCAGTAGCCATTACAGTGCTGCTCCCAGTAGCCATGTCAAAGTGCCTGCTCCAGTAGCCATGTCAAAGTGCCGTCTCCCCAGTAGCCATGTCACAGTGCCTTCTCCCCAGTCCACGGCACAGTTCCTTCTCCGCCAGTTCCATGGCACCGTGCTTTCTCCCCAGTTTCCATGGCACCGTGCCTGTCCCCAGTAGCCATCAAAGCAGCTGCTCCCCAGTAGCCATCTCAAAGCCCCTGCAACCCAGTAGCTATGTCACAATGTCTGCTGCCCTGTAGACACTAAAAGTCTCTGTTCCCCAGCAGCCAGTCACAACGCTCTGGGTCGGGTCAGGAGTAGTAGCCGGAGATGTTGCCAAAGCGTGGCTGATGAAGCCGTGGCAATGGTGGAATTGATTTCATTCCAGAATTCTAGCTATCAGTTGGAGTCTGGAGATGCCATCATTCCTGGTACATCCTGCCGCTGTGCATGTGCTGGATCTTAAAGTAGTAGAGGTACAGTGGGGGTCATGGTGGCCTTTTGGTAACTGACTGAAGGGGACTGCTACTATGATAGCGTGGCATGGACATAGATACGCGGTGCGCTGTGCGTTGTGATTGTGAGTCTTGTACAACAGGGCAACACACTTCTCTGATTGCTCTGTACTAATGATAGAGCAGGACCGTAAACACGAGGCCTGTGTTTGGACACCCAGGGCCTAAGAGATATTTGAGTTGTGTAGGTTACTAGCTGTTGATGGTTTGGATTAGAGAGATACATTGACTGTTGACGTGGCTACTTGGGAGCAGGTAGTGTGACATGGCTATTGGGGAGCAGGCACTGCGACATGGATACTTGGGAGCAGGCACTGTGACATGGCCACTTGGGAGCAGGCACTGTGACATGGCTACTGGGGAGCAGGCACTGTGACATGGCTACTGGTGAGCAGGCACTGTGACATGGCTACTTGGGAGCAGACACTTTAATATGGTTACTGAGGAGCAAGCACTGTGATCTGGCTACTTGGGAGCAGGTAGTGTGACATGGCTACTTGGGAGCAGGCACTGTGACATGGCTACTGTGGAGCAGGCACTGTGACATGGCTACTTAGGAGCAGGCACTGTGACATGGCTACTGGGAAGCAGGCACTGTGACGTGGCTACTGGGGAGCAGGCACTGTGACGTGGCTAATGGGGAGCAGGCACTGTGACGTGGCTACTTGGGAGCAGGCACTGTGACATGGCTACTGGGGAGCAGGCACTGTGACGTGGCTACTGGGGAGCAGGCACTGTGACGGCTAATGGGGAGCAGGCACGTGACGTGGCTACTTGGGAGCAGGCACTGTGACATGGCTACTGGGAGCAGGCTCTGTGACGGGGCTACTGGGGAGCAGGCACTGTGACGTGGCTACTTGGGAAGGTAGTGTGACCATGGCATTGGGGAGAGGCACGTGACATGACTACTTGGGAGGCATGTGACATGGCCACTTGGAGCAGGCACGTGACATGGCTATGGGGAGGGAGGCACTGTGACGTGGCTACTTGGGAGCAGGCACTGTGACATGGCTACTGGGGAGCAGGCACTGTGACATGGCTACTTGGGAGCAGGCACTGTGACATGGTCACTTGGGAGCAGGCACTGTGACATGGCTACTGGGGAGCAGGCACGTGACTTGAACTTTCTTGTTACCCTTAAAGAGTAACCGTCATTTCAGATGATTGTTAAAATTGTGGTGTGTTGAGACTGCGTGTGTGTGAACATTTTTCTAATATATTTCATGAAGAAATTCTGCTTGGTTTGTAAAGAAAACAGACTGCAATGTGGCCCCTTAGTATAATGTTACTTCTACGTTGCTATGACAATCTGTTCACAGGATCGAAACCAGGTCTCTCTCTTCTCTCCTGTTATAACACACCTGGGTGTTAACCCTGTTTTCTCCCTGGCTGTAGATGCTATAAGCAGTATTTTCAAACATCAAGATGAAATTGAAGCGGCTAATTCTCTCATCTCAGAGCTGTGCAGCCTGGAATACACATTTCATGAGAAGGAGTAGCTCGATTTTTGTTTAAACTAAGGAGAATTTGTTAATGAAGTATATTGGAAAAACGTTCACCCCCCCACAGACAGATATAAAAAAATTATCTCAAATGATGTTTACACTATAAAGGGCTATTTGTAATGCGTATAAATGTAACAAAAGATCTTGCCTAACTTTTAAAGGAGCCTGTCATCAGCAATTGGACTAATAAACCTCTACCAAAATATTGTCAAGCAGCGTTACTCCTTCCAGTTTTTGTGTCTTTTATGTCCCGCTGTGATAGCATCATCCTGAAAATCAACTTTGAGATGTGAGTAGTTATACAAAGTCAAGGAGGAGGAGAATTTAACACTGAAGTCAAGCTTTGAACACCTCCTCCTCTGTGACTGTGTCATGCATGTACTTAGGAGATCAGGTTAGTGATGTCTCTGGATGCAGGACCATCAATACAGTAATGGGGACTTTTTGAGGAAGAGAGAGCTTGACTTCAGTATTCATCTCTGCCACCTGGACTTATACAACCAACTTGCATCTCACTCAAAGTGATTTTCTGGATGATGCCACCACACTGAGTCATGAAGAAATATGTTCTGGAAGGTGTTCAGCTGCTTCACACATAATGGTAGAGGTTTATTAGGTCTGCTGACAGGTTCCCTTTAAGGAGTAGATACCTTACAGAGTACTAAAATGACTAAGGCAACCATGAGACAGATATGTGGCCCCGACAAAAACAAGTCTTAGGCCCTTTCAACTTGCGTTTTCACGCGCGTTTTCTGCGCGTGCTTTTGACGCACAGAACTTGCATTGCACTCTGACCCATTGTAACCAATGGGTCTTTTCAGACTTGCATTTTTTTTCACGCACACATGCGCGTTTTTTTTAACGCACGTTTAAATCTCGACATGCTCCACTTTTGCAAGTCACACGCGTGAAAAACGCACCATACAAGTCTATGGAGACGCATCAAAACGCATTGCACTCGAGACACTTGCAAGTGCAATGCGTTTTTCACGCATCAATTTCCATAGAAAAGATAGAGCTCAGTCCTGAGTCCATTTCACGCATTGAAATTGCATCAAAAAACACGCTGAAACTGAAACTGATGGAAATCTGATGCAAAATGTCCGTTTTTCACTGACCAAACCCTGATCGCACCCTGATCAAACTCTGACGTGATCTGCAACGCAAGAGTGGAAGGGGCCATAGTCCTACAGGATCAAACTACTGCACGATTCTTATCTTCAGTCCAGAAAAGTAAGCAAGATATAAAGCAAGCAATGTTTTACGAAGAGTAGAAAAAGCTTTTAATGGAGTTAAGAGCTTTATTCAAGCAGGCCGCAGTATGGATTGTACCTGGACATGAAGCGGGAGGGGGAGACTTGTTAGACTCACCAAGTGTGATGGCTGAATCTGTCCCGTGTCACTGGCTGCTCTCTCCAGAGTCTGAGATTACCTTCCGGCAAACAGAGTTTTAGCAGCGGAGAAAGGGCCTGCTCCCCAGTAGCCACGTCACAGTGCCTGCTCCCCAGTAGCCATGTCACAGTGCCTGCTCCCAAGTAGCCATGTCACAGTGCCTGCTCCACAGTATCCATGTCACAGTGCCTGCTCCCAAGTAGCCATGTCACACTACCTGCTCCCAAGTAGCCAGGTCACAGTGCTTGCTCCTCAGTAACCATATCAAAGTGTCTGCTCCCAAGTAGCCATGTCACAGTGCCTGCTCACTAGTAGCCATGTCACAGTGCCTGCTCCACAGTAGCTAGGTCACAGTGCTTGCTCCCCAGTAGCCATATCGAAGTGTCTGCTCCCCAGTAGCTATGTCACAGTACCTTCTCCCAGTAGCCATGTCACAGTGCCTGCTCCCCAGTAGTCATGTCCCTGTGCCTTCTCCCCAGTAGCCATATCACAGTGCCTTCTCCTCAGTAGCCATGTCACAGTGCCTTCTCCCCAGTAGCCATGTCACAGTTCCTGCTCCCCTGTAGCCATGTCACAGTGCCTTCTCCCCAGTAGCCATGTTACAGTGCCTGCTCCCCAGTAGCCATGTCAAAGTGCCTGCTCCCCAGTAGCCATGTCAAAGTGCCTTCTCCCCAGTAGCCATGTCACAGTGCCTTCTCCCCAGTTTCCACGGCACAGTTCCTTCTCCGCCAGTTTCCATGGCACAGTGCTTTCTCCCCAGTTTCCATGGCACCGTGCCTGCTCCCCAGTAGCCATCTCAAAGCAGCTGCTCCCCAGTAGCCATCTCAAAGCCCCTGCAACCCAGTAGCTATGTCACAATGTCTGCTGCCCTGTAGCCACCTAAAAGTCTCTGTTCCCCAGCAGCCCAGTCACAACGCTCTGGGTCCGGGTCCAGGAGTGTAGATCGGAGATGTTGCCAAAGCGTTGCTGATGAAGCAGTGGCAATGTGTGGAATTGATTTCATTCCAGAACTTCTAGCTATCAGTTGGAGTCTGGAGATTGCCATCATTCCTGGTACATCCTGTCCGCTGTGCATGTGCTGGATCTTAAAGTAGTAGAGGTACAGTGGGGGTCATGGTGGCCTTTTGGTAACTGACTGAAGGGTGCTGCTACTATGATAGCGTGGCATGGACATAGATACGCTGTGCTGTGCGTTGTGACTTGTGAGTCTTGTACACAGGGCAACACACTCTTCTCTGATTTGCTCTGTACTAATGATAGAGCAGGACCGCTAAACACGAGGCCTTGTGTTTGACACCCATGGCCTAAGAGATATTTGAGCTTGTGTAGGTTACTAGCTGTTGATGGTTTGGATTAGAGAGATACATTGAAGACAGGGGCCCCAAAGATCATAAAGAATCTCCATTAAGACTAAGAATAATTTATGGATTAACTGCTTAACCCATTGCTTCCTAACAATGCAGATCTTCTAGAGTGGGACAGAACCACTTTCTTTCTAGGAACCAGAGCGACCACGTGGTCTGCTTCCAAGGTGTCATTTATACTTTCAATAAGGTTATATACAAGGGTTTGGGTTGGGACTATCTTCTAAGATGTTGTGTAAGTGATCCACTGGTTTTTATCCTTCATATAGGGATCTAAACTTTACTGAAGGAAACCACTCATTCCCAGAGGTAGTTGGTTTAATAAAAGTTGACAAGGAATGGTTAAGAGTCTAATTTCATAGCAAGCACGGAATGGACAAAGACGTAGCCGGTGGACAAACAAGGTCAGGTCAGCCGATGTTCTATAGGCAGGAAGAGGCAGAACAGATTTCTACATGGTAAAACAAGAAACGGGCAGGGGAACACTCTGATATAAACCTGTATAGTTTCCTTTAAGAACAACTTCCATGGGTTTTCCCACAATGGACATCACCTATAAACAGATTGAGGTATTTATAGCTAAGAATATGAATTGGAAACAATTTAGATTACACTGTACATTAAAATGACTATACCACCTTTTTATAGTGAGACATTGTGATTTCCAGCATTACATGATGCCTCAGTAAGTTCATCACATGCTTCACTTGGCACGTTACAAGCAGAGTTTGGCTCAATAAAAATTCTCTATTACTCAGGAGGAAAAACAAAATATTAATATTTTCTGAATATTTAGACTTTGAGATATTTTTCGGTGTAAAATACATTGTGATTAAATCTTTAAGTAGTTTTGCGATTATTTGGGGGCGCAGTCAGGGCAACGTCACACTACGCTTTTTGGAATAGATTTTGAGGTGGCCAATCTCCAGAATTACCCGATTATATACCTAAACTTTCTGCTGCCTGAGATGAGATATAGAACTGTCTCCCCCTCCAGTGTCACCCATACTGACATCTAAAGTGGAGAAACACTATTTTTAAGGGTCAAGTTCTGCTTTGTATCTAGTGACTGCTCCCCTGATTTTGCCCCTCCCATCTTGCTGCTGTTAGTGCTGCCTGAGGCAAGAGGTTTAACTCGCCTCATGACTGGGGCACCCCTGCTTATATATACATTAGAGATCCATGACTGGGCTGAGGCAGTTTTCGCTATGGTACCACACATGCAATAACCTTATACCTTGGAATTGAAATGAATAGTTGGATTCTTGGTGGGTATTTTTGGGATGATTTTTATTAATTTAACACATAAAAACGCAATATTGACCATAGCTTAAAATTGATGTGTGCTTGAGGGCATTACCAATAATAATAAGGTCTTGTTTAGAAATAACATTTATAGAGCTGAGAGGCCACAGAGATATTTACATGTAGGACCTAGTACAGGCAGTCCCCGGGTTACGTACAAGATAGGGTCCGGAGGTTTGTTCTTAAGTTGAATTTGTATGTAAGTCGAAACTGTATATTTTATAATTGTAGATCCAGACAAAACCAAGGATTATCAATAAAGCTTCATTACAGACACCTTACAGCTGATCATTGCAATCTGGGACTATAGTAAAGCATTCAGAAAGCTTCACCAGAGTTCAGAGGGGTCTGTCTGTAACTATGGGCTGTCTGTAAGTCAGGTGTTCTTAAGTAGGGGACCACCTGTATGTCCATGGAAAGTGTTGAAATGTGTCCTGCAAAGTACCAAAATAGTCTTCTCTAGACCCAGCTTTGGGTTTTGAAAAATTTTACAGACACCTAAATTGGTTGTTTTATAATCTGCCATCAAAATCCATCATGATAAACCAGGAACACTTACTCATAGATCCGGGTACCATGACTGTGGTAATCCTCGTATGTTTGTTATCTAGGCCGTCTCCTAAAAGTAACTTTTAAAATTATGCTAATGAGCCATAAGGGCTCTGAGGGGCATTACCAGAGCCCGTCCATGCAGCAGCTTCACAGTCTATTCTTCCCCTCTCCCTTGCTCATTTAGCACTTCTTCCTTCCCACTGTCTGCTGCAGTGAGATTACAGCAGAGAGAGGGGTGAAGTGCTCGGGGAGTAGAGAGAAAAGAGAGACAGTGTTACAGTCTGTGAAGCCACAGCACCGATACCCTCTGGTTATGCCCCAGAACCCTTCTAGGCTAATTAGCATAATTATAAAAGTTCCTTTTAGAAGGAAGGAGGACATGGCTAACAAATATAAGTAGATTACCACAGTCACGTTGCCTGGATCCATGGGTATGTGTCTCTGGTTATCCATGCTAGATTTTTATATATTTCCTTGATTGGTAGATTACCTTTAAGGTTCAATCTAAAATATTTCAATGCATATCTCATGAATTATGAACCAAATAAATACTGAATAATTTTTCATACTTGCCAGCAAGAAGGAATTCAGCAGATATATCAGAGTTATTTTATCAGGAAGGAGCCTAGTAAGAGGAACATACATTTTTCTTCCGACAGTATATGTTACTAACCTTCACTTGCCATTTGCTGGCGCATTAGACTTCCTCTGAATCGCAAAAATATTACTTAACTACAAGTCTCCATTTGCGACAGAATAGCATTGTGACATTTTTTATTTTTCTATTATATTATTCTGTGTATACATATTCCATTTTGTCCAGTACAACGTGTATTGTGCTTACAATGTATGGCCTGGTTTCTTATTGTGTGAAATTTCTTAGAAAACACCATAAACCATTTCCATTGTATATATAGCCCTAGTACATACAGAGCGAGGTGGCTTTGTATTTCCTAGAGGAGAGACCCTTAGAAATTGCATCTTGAGGTCTTTGTTAAAGGAATGTGTTGCGCAGTAATGACAAGCACATCTCCTAATTTTTCCCTGACCCTTTAAGAGAAAAATTCTATTAGAACTCAAATAGACGGACATATTGTGGTCCCTGCTTCTCTCATTGATGTATTATATTGTGTTACTATGCTTGCACTATTACAGGGCCATTGAGAGACTCCGATATCCGTATAAAGAGAGGCATGTGCTCCTCACAATTTTTCTTGTTATTATCATGTGTCATGGCCATTTCATGGAATGTGCTGCAGAAGCTTCTGAAAGTAAGAGAAAATGTAGGCATGAAATAGAAGAAAAAGAATGGGTATTTATCCATCTCTTTATGTTTCGCCTCTCTGGTCTTCCATTATTGACCTCTATTCATATTTTAAGTCTTCGACAATTCTTGGCTTTGTGCTCCCAGTTCAATTGCAGTTATATTCCTTTGTGGTTTGCACGAAATGAAAAATTTCCATTGTAATAAAAGGACTGATCAGTGATCGGAGGAGGGGAAGACAGCCTGTAACTGTCTTGTAAAGAAGCAAAATTTATGGGTTAATCTTCTGACCTTTATGGTTTAGTAAATACTTGTATTCCTCACTGTATTTTACGATTTCTACTCAACTCTTCTCATTACTCGTTGTTGTAGGTTTTCAACAATTGGGTGTTGCTAGTTGGGGGTGTCCTTGCCAGGGCCAATTCTAGCCTTTTGTTGCCTATCCGTGATCAAGTGTATTCAGCTCACTGAATTTACACTGAATTAGTATCTTACTGGTCCATCAGGAAGAAGACTTTATTATGACTTCTCCTAACCATAACTTTTTTACTGTTGAATGTGCCGCCAGATGCCTTTGAATGTGTGCAGCACATCTCCACAATGTGCCGCAAAATTCCATTCTGCACACACAGAAGCAATTGAGTGTCCACATTAGAATCTGACACTTTGCTGCCACCCTCAGGACTCTGCTATCTTCCACGTCAGGCGAGATGCTCATCTTGCCTCATGGTAGATGCAGCCCTAGTCATTGAAAACTCTAATAGTATGGCAGGCCCTCTGAGGAAGTGTGGGCACATGCGCCTCTGCGATTTTATATGGGAACGGATAGATGATTGTTAAAAAAAACTTTATAAAAATATTCAAATGAGCCAGAGCCGCTCCAGTCTACATCACCCAAGCGTCTCTACCACCTGATAAAGTATGCCACAACCCCTCCTTTGTGTTCAGTGCAGCCTAGTCTCACCCTCAGATCGTGACGTCTGTGGGACCAGGTTTCAATGATGGTGGCAGCATACACTTTTGAGTGTCGGAGCCATGAGGCACTCAGGTGACATAGACCGGAGCACCTCCGACCCATTTAAATATTTTATAACGTTTTTATACTATAATCTGTCCATTCCCAGACATACAAAAAGCGAGGTCATCCCCTGGACAAAAGGACAAGCAAGTAACTTTGGGACATCTACCATCAGATTAGCTACCATCAGTTAAGCTGATGATAGATGTCCTTTAATGTGACAGTCTTAGAACAAGAGATCTTTGTTACCACGACATGTGTTTTGTCAGTAGCAGAGAGACTGCGGAAAAAATACACTTATATTCCAGGATTGTTGCTGGACATGGAGCACTGGAGTGCATTGTTGTGTAAGATCTCTTCACTGAACACAGCAAATACCTTCCCTTCTGCTCTGAGTTCCTGCAGTAACAGGTGTCTGTTTTAAATACTACAGCAGTTACTCAGAGGATAGGGGCTATGCTGGGTTCAGTGAAGAGATCTCACCACAGTGCTCCACGTTCAGTTAAATTATGGAATCTCATTGTATTTTTCAGTCTTTTATGGATGCACAGATCTCAGGAGCTGCTAACTAATGTATGTATGCAAGTAGAAAAAAAATCAGCAGTTTGTAGTGATGAAAAGTGAGTTGTCCTCTTTATTCCATATATTGGTATGAAATAAAGAGGACAACTCACTTTTTATCACTACAAACCAGAGTGCTGCTCTTTTTTTACTTGCATATTGTTGGAGGATCTGAGGCCTGGTCCTGTTGAGTGTGCACCCACCATTTTCTTCTAACCGTGTGCTGTTTGGACTTTTTCTTTGTAACAATGTATGTAGCTTTTTATAGTCAAAACTGCTTGCAGACTCTCCTTCCTTTAAACACTTCACCCAGGGTCTGTCAAAACCCTGATACTTTACTATTAATTATCCAACCTAAAGAGAGTTGATTAAACGACACTCTCAAAAAATTATTGAAGTTAACAGAAATGTAAAGAAATAATGAAATAATGAAAAATTCATATCAATATACAGTAATAGAGTCCAAGCAGCATAAGCATTAAAGGGAACAAAGGGTTCTTTCTATACAAGGCCCGGTAAGGGTCCTCCACAAATAAAGTCCATTAAAGGAAACCTACTATTTGATTTGATGCATTATGAAGCAAACATACCCTGAGAATACTGTAGCTACACTGATGCAGGATCATATCTTGGTTAATCCCTGTGCTGAGTGGTGTTGCTGATAAAACAATTATACAATTATGATAATGAAGCTGTTTTGCTTCTATGGCTGGTTCAGCGCTTCTCCTAGCACATTCGTTGTTCTCTGCAGGAGAGGATGATGTAATCATTGGGTTGTGTCTGAAGGCAGAATAATTAATTGCTGCACCATCCCCCAGCTGCTGTGTATGAGTCATCTGTCTCAGGTTGATTAGTCATGTCTTGACTAACCTCCATGTCTAATACCAGGCAGATGACATGGATTTTTATCCATAATGAGAGTGACGTTTTGGATCTAAACAGTGCACCTTTTTCAAGCCTGAAGCCTCTAAAACATTGATGCAGAAATGGCAGAAAATCCACCTTTTTTCACTTCACCTGCTTGTACACACATAAGGCAAGTACAAACCCTAAAACAGACGCAATTCCCGACCCACTACTAGGAATTTCCTCTACTTCCCACAGGAGGCGGAGTGGGCTGATGTGGATTTCTCCTGGTCCGCACCTGTCCAGGCATGGGCTATGGAGCAATTTTACACCAAGCCGGACCTACTGTTGAATTGTGCTGGGATTTATTTAGGAGGTGGGAACCTCATGATAAATCCAGCAGGTGCCGAGGGGCGGAGATAACTGGTGCACATAGTGTCACCTTATGGTAAATCTCCCCCATGGAGTCCGTCTCCCTCTACCTTACAGTCCATTTTTAATACTCGCTTTCTTTCTGAAAGAAACTTGACAGACGTTATGATAATTTCTCTATTGTCTTCGGGACAACAGCGAGGTATAATAATGCTAATGCATTCTGCTCCGACATCCATTAGTGACAACAGATTTTGCCTGGGTGACATATATACGGCACGGTCAGGTGATCGGGTGGAATATTTACAGTGTGGTGGCACGTACATCAGTCAGGAGTCACAGGTCACTTGTGCTTTTACACCCACTTTTCTGCTTATGGTTTATTAGTAGCTGTTTTATTTTTTTATTATTTATTGCACTTTCCATTAACCTCTTCAGGCCTGTATGCATCCTGCTGAATATCTCAATAATGATATATATATAGTACATAAGATGCATATAAAGGCTTCATGACAAATTATAGGCATTCGGGAAGTGATGACAGATGTTCTACAAGTTGAAGCCAATTATTGTGATGCATGACCCTTACCAACCCTATGTACAATTACGCTCAGGTTTCTACCATCTACACCTTCCAGATTACTATCTAGTAACAGAAAGCTACATCGTAGTGAGCTATCAAGTGGAGGTATTACACGGTTTATTTTTCTTGGGTTGTCCAAACCTACAGTATGAACTTTGTTACCAAACAAAACAGCTTACAATATCCTAGGAGCAATGCTCACCCTATGATTCCTAGATGTGAAGGTACCTGTTGGATCTTTGCCCTTCTTTCTGCTCCAGAGATAGTGGGCACATTTACTTACCTGGTCCCTGCGTGATCCCCGAGGTGCGTCGCCCGACAAGGATGACGTCTTCTGCAATTCAACAAAATCGTGCGCCTGAGATCCTGCATATGTCGCTTCCCCGCTCAGGTCTGCAGGAGGTCACCTTCTTCTTCCCGGCGTATGTAAGTGCATTGTCTTGTGACACAATTTGACTTGTTAAATCCTGCACGTAATCCAAATCTGTCAGATCGTCTGTTGGCTCGCCCCCCCCCCCCCAATTTGTGTCACGTGAAAGCCGGCGTGGTTGCGACACAATCCGATCGCGTGCGACGCAATTCCCAGTGCGATTCCCGAAACCGTTGGAAAACCCGACAGAAATGTGGCCGTGGGACCTTAGAAAATAAGCCCCAGTGTGTCTCTCAGAGACCAACAGGTTCTCAAAACCTCTTTAGGTCAGTAGGGGTAGCACCAGTTGTAACTAGCAGCATAACGATTGTGGTTGCAGAGGTTGCGACCATGACTGGATCATGTTCCGCTTGTCCCCTGGGCACATGTGCATCTGCACATGTGCCGCATTGCCTGGTTTCTAGGCATTGAGCCAGGTAAGCGTTTCACTATGGCGCATGTGGCATCTTGATTTTTAAAATTGTCTTGGTGGTGCATCTGAATAATTCCACAACTTTTTAATATGTTTCTTTCACATGACTTGCTCCCTTCCAGCAGTGTGTGGTGAGTCCCGAGGGAGGGGAGGAGTTGAGACGGTACAAGTCATCTTTTCCTCAATACCTTCTCCCCTACTCCTCACTCATTGCCCTTCCCCTCCCTCAACCTCTCTTCTGCTCTCTTCCTCTCCCTACTTATGTCAGATCTCTCCCACAAGCAATTCTCACCTCAAGCTCGCTGTGCACGATGCAAATGCTGACATCCGCGCAGATCCTCTGATTATTGAGTGGCACTGAGATGAGGAGTTCTGGACCGGAGATAAGGAACAAGATCAGTATTAGTTTTTTCAATGTATTGATTCCAGACAACTCCTTGATATTTAGACCCATGCCAGGGATCCACATGGGTCTCTTCATTAAGTGCAAATACCCGAAGAAGGAAACAAAAAATAAATCACATTGATATAAAAATATATATTAATTAATAAAACAGAGAAAATAGAGCAGAAATATTATTTAGCTGACATTTCCCTATTGTAGATATTGTTTGTTACACTTCCCCTTTAATTATTAAATCCTGGAAATTGTGCATCTTCTCAGAAAACAAAACACAGCGGCTACACACAGAAATCAATTAAAGTGAAGAAACAATTGGACGGAACGCGGTGTAAATGGTCCTCGGACCTGCCAGTTCTCCCTGATTTTCTGTAAGTCTTGCTGATTTGGAGCCGGGATGTTACTTTAGCATAACACATCTGTTTCCACTGCCCCTTACAGGTTTAATCTTTCTTTGCACATTGTTCCAAATATTAACCCTTTACCCACCGGGTCCTTTTTGGCCTAAGACTAGACAATTTTATTTTGTTCATCTTTGCTTTTTGAAACATAATTTTTTCTTTTCATGAATTTTTTCTTTTTTGAATCAGCATGGGCGTATACACTGTACATACTTGAGAAACTAAGGCAGCTAATCTTTTGTATAAACAAAAACAGGGGAAAAATTAAAGAAAAGGGCAGGAGGTCAGGCGGAGCCGTAACTAAATGCCCGCCTTGACCTGAGGGAAATTGGGCCGGGTTATGGTTAGGGAGGGGTTAGGGGTTGGGTAGAGAGTGAGGAAGGGAGGTCAGGATAGGGGAGGGGAAGGAGGAATAAAACAGGGGCTCACCGGTGGCGACTTCCTCTTGGACCCCCGGCACTGGATCGAGATGCCCGCCCGCCCTCCCTTTTGCTTTTGTTTTTGTTTTACCCCTTTTCTTTTCTTTTTAAAGAAATATAGATATATAAATTATTTTCTTGTCACGCAGCCGCGGGATAAGGCCTTTGGGGGGTGTCTCGGGGGAAAAATAATTTGCACAAAGATGTCGGTGTGCGCTTAACACAAAGTGGAAATAGAGAATGTTGGGTATGGTAGCTGGCCCACCCGGAGGTGGGTACAGAGGGAATGGTTACCTGCGACATATTTGTCAGCTCTCGAGCCGGCGCGGTACGGCGGGAGTAAGCAGGTAACGTTTAGCGTGAGCTTTGCGAATCACCCCTCTTAGGCCTTGTCATTTCGGTCTGTTAAAATTGCACTTTATTTGTACATGTTAATAAAGTTAATATTTACTGTTTTTTATATGTTTTATGTTATGTTAAATAAACAGGCTGCTGTGGCCTTAGTTATCCATCGTCAAATCTTTCCGGGTACTTGGGGAAGGGACTGGGAGATCCAGTCAGGAGGCTTCAAAGGAGGCCTATATTTATCCTATAGGTCAGAAAAACCTACCACTAAGGATCTACCTATTAAGATCTGGTGGAAGTGGCATCTAACGAATGTTAGGATAGCCCTTTTTAGGGATAATCCGTTAGTCCCCTCTATCTTTTCTAAGCTTTAATCAGGATAATATGCAAATTTTCTAAAAAGGCTACTGGCCTCAGTAGCCTTTTTGATCCTCCTACCCAGACATCTTCTTCACTCGTCCGTGAAGCCGGAATTCTGCACATGCGCAGTAGCTTTGGAGCCGAGATTGTTCAGCTGCTGGCCTTTGTTCTGCGCACAATGAAGATGTCTGGGTAGGAGGATCAAAGAGGCTACTGGGGCGTGGAGCATCCGCGCCGTGTAGCATCAGCTCCGGCTACTCCACGCCCCAGTAACCAGGGGAGTAAAGGATTAACCTAAAAAGGGCTATCCTTAGATTCGTTAGATTCATCTACCACCAGTAGGTTTCCTTTAAAGATGTTCCAGCACTGGACTAAAAAAATCTTCATTGTTTTATTAGGTTACATTAAAAGGGTGACTACATACAGGCAGACAAGCTGATGCGTTTTGGGCGAATAAAACGCATGCCATGACTTAGGGCGTTATTGGACCAAAACGCGTAAGCTTGTTTACCTGTATGTAGTCACCCTTTAATGTAACCTTATAAAACATTGAAGAATTTTGAAATCCATTCCTAGAACTTCTTCAATTTTTCTCCTATTTTTGATTTGTTGGTGTCCGGACAATTTGTTCCATTTCCACGGATCCTGAAATGTGATCAGACCCACAGCTACAAGGATCTCCAGGATTGAGCCGTATTGGATTTTTTTCAATATATTTGCTTTTGATAAACATTGCTTTAATCAATAGTGCAGTAATTGCACATGGGGAAATGCATTATTTATTTGCATGTTATTAGTAGTTTTTTCCTCTTCAAACTCCTTGTGGCACATGTGTCGTTTGTTTTACTTTGCGACTTTTTGGCTGCAGTTGGGATCTTTAGAAATGCTGTGCATCTTTCTTTATTTGCTTATGTGATACATGCCTATTTTTTCTTTGTCTCTGTTTTGCAGGTTTTTTGATTTAATTGCAACTTTTTAGTTGCATTTATGGAACTAAACATGGGGTCGGTAGTACATCGTTTTGCACCTAAAAATTCTCTAATTTGCACCTAAAAAGTCGAAAAAAATAAAAAAAAACTGCAAAAAGAAAAGAAAAAAAACTGATCAAAATAAAGTACATATACCCATTTGTATGAGTTTTAGTTCACAATTTTATTGTTCCAAGATGGAATTCTGCATAGATTCAGAGTTTATTGTTCTGTTACTACAGCAGCAAGGCCTATTGCTCCACAGCAGACGTGACCACTGCAGCATCTGAGCAGTAATGTGCAGCATACAGCCAATCAGTGACCCAGTGGTCATGTGCTGCATACAACCAATCAGAAGCTGAGTGGTCATGTGCTTCACACAGTCAATCAGAGGATGAGTGGTCATGTGCTGCATATAGCCAATCAGAGGATGAGTGGTCATTTGCTGCATTCAGCCATTCAGAGGATGAGTGGTCATGTGCTGCATACAACCAATCAGCAGCTGAGCGGTCATGTGCTGCACACAGCCAATAAGTGAATAAATGGTCATGTGCTGCATACAGCCAATCAGAGGATGAGTGGTCATGTGCTGCATACAACCATTCAGTGACTGAGTGGTCATGTGCTGCATACAACCAATCAGTGACTAAATGGTCATGTGCTGCATACAGCCAATCAGCAAGAGCGGGAGCTATGTGCACTAAACTCTTAGGTAATTCCGGTTTATCTTGTTGCTAATTCCTTTAAAGAAGGAACCGTCAGAAGATATAAATAAAAGATTTTTACCTCTACTGCTGGTTCAAGCAGCTTACCAATACACAAGTCAACAACTGATCTGAACCTGTCCCTAAAGTGGCGCTCCTCTGTACCTGGTTTTTGATGTTTGGTCTTTCGGACAGTGGCCTGAAGCAGATTAATCCAATTCATCAACTCTTCAGAAATTGCGTTCTTTAAAGTAAAAATATGGCGCTTTTCTTTTGTATGAAATTAGCTGCGCGGAATAAAAATTGCTTCTTTTTCGTGCAGGGAATCTGCCGCCTCGGAGTATTTGCATATATACATATGTAAACATGCTAGCTGGGAGCACGCATATAGGGAATAAAATGTGCGAAGAATGCCAAGCAGAATTGTACTCCCAGTGCGAATCATGTAATTATAAATATCTTAAGTTCTGTCAAAGTATAGAAAGTGTTTGACATGTTTGTAAATGTTACCGAGTGCTCATTAATGTACAAAGATCTTGGCTTTTAATGCATTATTTTGATGTTTTTGAAAAAAAAAAATATTTTGGCAACTAAGTAGTTAAGTGATCTCTAACTGGGGAAACTACAACTCTCAGCATGTCCCAGCAGGTGCATGCCGGATAACATGAGGTCATCTGTATGAGGGTTGAAGCTTATTTAAAATGGGACCACATGATAGTAATCCCAAACTTACAAATAAAGTTTCACATTCTGCAAATGATCATCCAACTAAATTCATCAAGAAATGAATTGTATATAATGTTAAGTGTCATGTGCGCGGTATGTATATGGTCAAATGTCACCTAGTGAAATGTAAAACCACACTGTAACCTCAGCTTGGTTCAGAAGATTGGGTCTCGAGTTCCCCGAAAGTGCATTGTCTGACGATAATGCACTCTGCCCCGATTCACTTAGATTGTGCGCCCGATATCCTGCATGTGTTGCTTCCCTGCTCAGGTCCCCCGGAGTTCACCTTCTTCCTGGTGCATGTAAGTGGATTGTTTTGTGACACAATTTGAAAGTTAAATTCTGCGCTCAGTCTGAATCAGTCGGATCGTCCAATTTCTGTAACGTGAAAGCCGGCGTAGCTGCGCCAAGTGCAACACAATCCCCTGTTAAATATCTGTCACAGCCATGTAATCCCTAAAAAAAGTGCAATGTCTGACGAAAGTGTGTTTTGCGACCCTTAGTAAATGAGCCCCATAGTGTTGTGATATTGCATCCTGTAGGTGGCCACCAAGTGGTGGTGTAACGGATTGCAGCCTTTCAAGAATCTGTGCTTGCACGTAGCCATATTGGGGCACATTTACTTACCCGTCCCGTTGACACCGCCGATCCAGAATGTCCAACGAGGATTCGGAGCTGCCTCGATTCACTAAGATCGTGCGCCCGATATCCTGCATGAGGTCTGACGGAGTTCACCTTCTTCTTCCTGGTGCATGTGAGTGCTTGATCTTGCGACACAATTTTATTTTTAAATTCCGCTGTTTGTCCGAATCAGTCGGGTTGTCCAACGTCCAGGCCCACCGATTTGTGTCGCATGAAAGCCTCCACAGATTCGACACAATCCAATCGTGTGTATCCCTCATGTATGTATCCCTCATCCATGGAGGACAGGGCAACCAAATGTCCAATGAGGTGCCCTAAACCAAACTGACAAAACCTATTCTCTATTCAGTCCTGTTGGATTCCTGAGTTGGCTGAAAAGGTGACAGTCTTGGACTTCAATATACTGTAAGTGATTGGCTGCATTCAGGTCCCTTGTTCTCTCACCCGGAGGGGCTCACAACAGTCGGACCACCATTATTTAGACACTTGTACCATATACATTAAAGAGGAGATAAGTGTTTATTATTGCACATCCCGTTTAAGAGTGGAATCATCTGCCCCATTATAAAGATTATCAAGTGCAATTTTGTTTTACGCACATTCAGTAGCTGCAAATCCAATATTTATTACCATATTTGTCCCAGTCAGGAAAATATTGTATCTAGGGAGGGGCTTTAAAGGAAATTAAAATTAAATAAAAATCATGCATAATAAATCAGGGAAACTTACTCTTAGGTCCAGGCCCCGTTACTGTAGTAATCTTGTTATACGTGTTATCCATGGCCTCCTTCCTTCTAAAATCACCTTTTAAAATTCTGATGATGAGCCAGGGGGGCGTTACTAAAGCCCCTCTGTAATGCACCCGCTCAGACTTTTCCATTGTGCAAGAGTACTCCCCTCCCCCAACTGTGTGAGATTATAGCAGACAGAGGGAGGAGGAAGTGCCAAAGGAGCAGGGGGAAGATTAGAAAGTGCAGCAGACTGAGAACATGCAGTATGGAGGGGCTCTGGTAACACCCCTAGAGTTCTTATGGCTCATGAATTGAAGCAGAATTTGAAAAGTTTATTTTAGAAGGAAGGAGGCAATATTATAACAAATATAAGAAAATTACCACAGTCACGGTGCCTTGGTCTACGTGTAAGTGTCCCTTGTTTATCCATGATGGATTTTGATGGTAGATTTCCTTTAATGTATAGAGTTTTTACCCAGATGCCATCAAACCACTTTCCTGTAAATCGGGGGCGGGGGGGGGGGGGGGGGGGGCCGTCAGACGATCCGACAGATTTGGGCAAACAGCGGGATATAGCTTAAAAATTGTGTTGCAAGCCAAGCACTTACATTCACCAGGAGGAAGTTGGTGAGCTCCGGCGGACCTGATCGGGGAAGCGACACATTCAGCAAGTCGGGCGCACAATGTAGTGAAGTGTGGCACAGTGCATTATCGTCGGACAATGGACTTTCGGGATCTCCTCCGGACCGGTTAAGTAAATGTGCCCCAATGTCCTATTCCAGTTATAATCTTTTTCCATTTTTCCCAGGTTGTAGCCCATTTCCCATTTCTTCATTGTTCCCCTCTTCTCTCCTTGAATTTTTTCATATTCTTTAACCTAAGAAAGATTCAACCGCCTCAAAACTTTTAAAGTCCTGCCACTGTTGCTACCCCATTCTCTTGCTATCAGTACCTTCGCCAGCATCGACAGTCTGAGAATAATCACATGATAAACAGATCTACTCTCTACAGGGCTAATTCTTCCAATGATGGCTGTAATAGTAGATAGATTGAGGGAGAGATCCAAAGTACTATTCATCCGTTGAAATACTTCACTCCAGAACTTATGAATTCCTGGACAATACCACATTACGTGAATGAAATCAGCCCTAGCCTCTCCACATCTCTTACAGTAAGATGTCTCCCTAACTTTCATCTTATGTAAGTCAGTGGGCGAGTAATACAGCATATAAAGAATCTTAACCTGGATCAATCTGTGATTATCATTTTTGGCCCCCTTTACCCCCCTGGAGAAGCTTTCCCGGCATCTTCATACTTCAAACATCTGCAGCCTTTTCTGCCAGCCTGGGGTGTGCAAAGGGTTAAAAAGTCGCTCCAGGTACAGACATAAGGACAGCATAAAAATTTGTGTAGCTTGTTTAAAGCCCATAAAATCCATAAAGCCGAGAATTTTATTGCATATATGACTTTATACCCTACGTATTAGATTCTCCTTCATCCAGACGTATACATTGAATGAGCGAGCGACGGCCTCTGTTAATCTGGCTTTACTGTTCGCTGCTGTCGGGACCGTGGCTTAAGGATTTTGTGCACAGGGTCTCCAATGAAAGTTGCTTTAGCATAGATGTGGCTTTCTGCCCACTCTGTTTAATACCCCCCTAAATTATTCCTAAACTTGCAGGTGTCGTAAAGATTTCATGTGTAGCAGTGGTGCCATCTACTGCCCGCCGAGGGGAAACCTTCATTTTTATTCTTCTAAAAGAGTTGATGTTATTAAAATTAACCTTTCCCCTTCTTCTTGGCTCCATGAAATTACTCTCTGACCACTTGTATTTCCGATTAATAAAAATTGCTTTATATACTTAGAGATTTCCATTGTCATAAACTAAAAATCAGGACAATTGCGACGGCTCTCTCCGGCCTGACACCAGGTCAAGAAGACTATCCGGCCTTGATTTTCTTCATTACCTTCTTGATTCCCGGTACCCACGGTTTTATTCACTTATTAATGTTCCTTCCTATAGATCTGTGGATATGGATAGATGGAGAGACAACAATGCTGCCCCCGGCATTCGGAGAATAAAGTCTACTTGTGTGTGACTACTCTGGAAACATGGGTGGTCTTCGAGAGACAATCATTGAGCACGCAGTAAATTTACTATGCCTCCTGGGAAAATTCTTAAGCGTCCAACAGAGACTGGATCATTTCTAAAACTTGTTTATGAGTGGGAGATAAAAGTGGATGAATATTAAATAGAGGAATCAGATTTATCTTACAAAGGAACTACATTAAAATATTGTTATTGGTCTGGTAATGCAGATAAAAGCATGAAGAACGGAGTTATGGAGGCCTCAGACCCATAATTCCTTCCTTTCTACCCATGAATTAATAACAAAAATGGCATCAAAATCGGTTTACCAGTCACGTTTATATATTTGTGAGTTTCCATCCATATCAATAACCCATAATATGGGGATATGTCAGAGGAACCCATCTGGGGTAAGATGAACAAGCACATCGGGTTGAGTTATGGAAGCCAAAGTGCCCATAACTCCATAAGTCTTGCTGTTTATGTCATGACGCGAGAACAATTTTTGTTATTTTAGCAATAAAGTTTTGACGTCGGTTTTTGAAGGACCATCTTAGTTTTTCAGCTCTGAGTTAAGTGTATTATGTTTTAAAACATTTAGTCATACAAAAAATGATGTATTTATCCCAAACTTCACGTCATAGTGTCTCATTGTAGAATATTTTCCAACTTTCATAACTACGAAAGAAGGGCCAAAGATGCTTGTGGTGCCATATAATCTTTAGTTTACAAGCTCCTCTTTTGACCCGTCCCTAACCCTACCTATATTTTTGATAGATCGGACATTTTGGGATGGGGCGATACTTGTTTATGATTTTTACTGTTTATTTTTATATTAGTTCTAGTTAAAGGGGAGTGATTTGAATTTTAAGTTTTTTTTTAATTTAATTTTTATTTATTACTTTTTTTATTTATTTTGGTATTTCTCAGCCCCCCTAAGGTACTTTAACCCTAGGTTATCTGATTGATCCTATCATATACTGTCATACTACAGTATGGTACCAGCACCGATCACAGGTTTAACCTGTGGGTGTTTGCTGCAATATGCGTGTGATGTACAGATAAGTCACACGTCAGTAAGGGGTTAACTGTAAATATAAAACAAAAATTATTAAATAAAATAAGATACTTTTCACTGTTCCACCGCAGCAGCTCTCCACTTCTCTTCCCTGCCAATACTGCTGTTCAACTATCTTAATCCGGCAGCAATGTTGATGTCAGTAAGTTGCGCTTACCAGCCTCAACTATAGTGGCAGAATCTCAGTGGTGGAGCAGATGGCCAATGGCTCCTTGCTTCACCATTGCATTCAGCTCTTTCTGCATCCGGAGGAGCACACAGCCTAGGACATACCACTGGAACAGTGGGACATACCCGAAACTCTGTGTCTATCCAACTCAATCTGGGGTTGTTGGGAGTTATATTTCAGTCTTGTATAGAAAAGTAACTTTCCCTTCATGAAATATCTAAAATAGGAAACATATCACTGCACATAGGTGTAGCACAAATTACCTTTACATCCCCTCATGCTGTAGGGTCCAGGTATGAGATATTTGGATCATTTGTCAAACTCACTAAAACTGTCATTGCTGCCCATAGAGGCCATTCTCAGAATAAGGTTTTGCTTTTAAGAAATGAAAGGTGTGTTGTGATTGGCTAGTATGTGCAACAAGGTTTTTTGGGGTTTACATATCAGTCCAATTGCAGAGCATTCATCACAAAATATAAAATTTTACAAAAACATCCCTCAATTGGTATTACTACACATAGTTAAACTTTCTCGAACCTAAGTGGTTATATGTCCGGCTTATTAAACATCTACTGTCCTACCTAAAAATATTTTTCTGTTTAAGGTATAGAAAATCTATGATCACTATGTACGGTAACTTCTGGGTTTTGAACTGAGATGTAAAACGGGTGAAATTAGGCATTACAGAATCAGACTACATATAAAGTTTGTTTGTAGTCTGTTACCATGGAGACAAATGTCTGCACCTGACATGCACACTGTTCTGTCTTTACTAGTGTGAACACTGCTCTGTTTCTTCTGATTAATTATGCACCACACCCAGCTGTGTCCTTTCTGGTTCACTAACTGTTAAACTGAGGTGATGATCCTTAACCTATCAGTGTTTGAACTAGGATTCTGACATCACATATCCTTGATATAGTTAACACATGACCAAGCTTGTGTGTATTCTGTCTGCGTATATCTGGTATCTTCTGTGCCCTTGGTTTGTCTTCCTGGTTATACCTTTTGTCCATCAATTTGGTACTTAGTTGCCCTCTAGGTTTCTGATACAGCTCTGGCGACTTTTCTTATATGTTTGTTTGACTTTGATGGGTGAGAAGGTGAAAAGGCTTGTGGCAGAGCGGGTTGGTGCAGCTCGGTGCAGGTCGGCTCGTGACCACGAGAAATTTCACCTTGAATGTTCGTATGGATTTAAATCACAACTAGTTTTGGTTGCCAGGATAGCCATCCACCAGATCTAAGCCTATGATGTAAGGGCAGATCTTCCATTGTACACAGGCGCACAAGTGCCTACGCATAATAAATCTCCCCCATTGCTTTCAAATCTCTTTGACCCCAATCAACTTTCTAAACTAGGACATAAACTGACACAACTATCCAGCTATCTCACTTAGATTAAATATATAGATTCATCAATCTAACAATTAACTCAGGGGCTCAACTAGGAGAGGCTAAGTCCCATAGCAGATTTCTGAATTGGACCCCTCTTCCCCCTTTGAAATTATACATATTACACAGCACCTTGTGAAAGTATTCGCCCCCCTAAGACTTTTCTACCGTTTACCACAATTTAGGCTTCAAACCTAAAGATATAAAATTGTAATTTTTTTGAAGAATCAACAACAAGCAGGACACAAATGTAAAGTGGAACAAGATTTATTGGACATTTTAAACTTTTGTAAAAAATAATAAACTAAAAAGTGGGGCAATATGGTGCCCCCTTAAGTTAATATTTTGTAACGCTAACTTTGTCTGCGATTACAGCTGCAGGTCGCTTGGGGTATCAGGTCTCTATCAGTTTTGCACATCGAGAGACTGAAATTTCTGTTCATTCTTGGAAAACAGCTGGAGCTCAGTGAGGTTGGATGAAGAGCGTTTGTAAACAGCAGGTTTCAGCTCTTTCCACCGATTCTCCATTTAATTCAGGTCTGGACTGTGACTTGGTCATTCTAACACCTCGATACGTTTATTTGTGAACCATTCTATTGTGGATTTTGCTATATTTTAGGTATCATTGTCTTTTTGTGGAAGATAAATCTCCGTCCCAGTCTCAGGTCTTTTGCAGACTCCAACAGGTTTTCTTCCAGAATGGTCCTGTATTTGGCTCCATCCATTTTCCCATCAATTTTAACCATGTTCACTGTCCCTGCCGAAGAAAAGCCCAAACCATGATGCTGCCACCACCCTGTGTGATAGTGGGGATGGTGTGTTCAGGGTAATGAGTTGTGTTGTTTTTACACCAGACATATCATTTGGCATTGTGGGCAAAAAGTTGGATTTTGGTTTCATCTGACCAGAGCACCTTCTTCCACATGTTTGGTGTTTCCCAGGTGGCTTGTGGCAAACTTTAAACAAGACTTTTTATGGATATCTTTGAGAATTGGATTTCTTCTTGCCGCTCTTCCATAAAGGGTAGATTTGTGCAGTGAATGACTGATTGTTGTCCCATGGACAGACTCTCCCACCTCAGCTGTAGATCTCTGCAGTTCATCCAGAGGGATCATGGGACTCTTGGCTGCATCTCTGATCAGTCTTCTCCTTGTTTGAGATGAAAGTTTAGAGGGACGGCCGGGTCTTGGTGGATTTGCATTGGTCTGATGCTCCTTCCATTACAATATGATGCTTGCACACGGCTCCTTGGGATATTTAAAGTTTGTGAAATCTTTTTGTATCCAAATCCAGCTTTAAACTTCTCCACAACAGGATCACAGACCTGCCTAGTGTGTCCTTGGTCTTCATGATGCAGAACTCTGAGACTATAACAGAGCAGGTGGATTTATACGGAGACTTCATTACACACAAGTGGATTATATTTATCAGTCATTCATCAGTGATTTAGGACGACATTGGATCGGTCAGAGATCCTCACTGAACTTCTGGGGTAAGTTGGCTACACTGAAAGTAAGTAAAGGGGTTTAATAATATCGAACATCCACTTTTTTTTTACAAAAGTTTAAATTATCCAATAAATTTAATTCAACTTCACAATTGTGTCCCAATTAATTCTTTGAAAAAAAATTCAATTTTATATCTTTATGTTGGAAGCCTGAAAAGGTAGAAAAATTCAAAGGGGGGGGGGGGATGAATATTTTCACAAGGCACTGTACACTCAAATAAACACACATTAATGTACTTATGTACAGTATATAAACATACAACATAGACATACATACAGTATACACACACCATATATACAAACATACAGCATATACACAATACATACAGTACCATATACACCCATGGAGCTTAACACATCACATATACACACATAGAGCTATATACCATATACAGATATAGAGCATTTACACACACATACATTATATACAAACCACACATAAAGCATTCACCCAATACACACCTAATTCTCCAGATGCTGGGGCCCCCTCACACTGGGGCCCTTATAGCCGCTGCTATAGCTGCTACCACTGTAGTTAACTAACTATCTCCTATCTTTCTCTATTTATGAACAGCATCTATTCATCTGATATCTCTGTCGATGCACTGATATCCATCTACATCTATCTATCTCATATCTATATCAATCTAATCTATTTGATTATCCATCTTCCACTTTATCCATCCCTGGAAACATGTTACTGGAGATCCTGTCATATATACAGCAGTGGTTTTGCACAGTTTGCACATTTTTCTATTTCAGCCTGTAATGCCAGCCAAGCTCAAATTATCTTAATGTGATTAGCAAGTTGAATATATTACAGCTCTTGGACAGTTAGCTACACTGCTATCGAAATCCAATATATATATATATATATATATATATATTAGCAATATCAGAATTTTGTCTACGGTTCATAATTCAACAGTTATTTCATGGATTCTAAATCCATGAAACTTCTAAAATATAAAAGTTTGTAAACTCATGCAACACACTTGATGTGACAATGGGGCTTATTTACTGAGGGTCTGTGGCCGCACTTTAGTCCGATTTTCCGGCATTTTCGGGTTTTGCACGGCTGTGATAGGTATTTAGGAGGGGATTGTGTCGCACACGATCAGATTTTGGCACAGCTGCGCCGGCTTTCATGCGACAGAAATTGGGGGGCGTGCCATCGGACGATCCGACTGATTCGGACTGAACGCGGGATTTAACATTCAAATTGTGACACAATCCAATGCGCTTACAGGATGCACCAGGAAGAAGGTGAACTCCGACAGACCTGTGTGGGGAAACGACACATGCAGGATATCGGGCACAGTGCATTCTAGTTGGACAATGCACTTTCGGTTAACAACTCCGGTAGGTAGGTCAATGTGTCCCAATATGTGATTCCAATGAGGCCCTGCATATTCAGTGGTTACTTGCATTGCCCTGCCTCCTTGTTCCTGATTGACAGGTGATTGTGATTTTAGAGGGGTTAGGAGCTCTCACCCTCCTCACTTCCCTTCCTGGTCGTGTGCTACACCGGGGTAAGCACATGGTTGTGTGCATGTAGCCTTAGGCCATACACACATCCACCATAGACGGCAATGGCCACATGTGGCACCATCCCGTTCCTGTACACGGGGGAAAGCTATGCATCTCTATGGAGAGGGGAGGGGTCGGACGTATGCCCACCTGACCGTAGTCGCGCAGGCATACAATGGTCTAAATGCAGATTTAACCACATTTTTGGATCTGAATTTCTTCATGAGAGGGCTCTACCTGTGCGCTCTGCACCAAGCTTTCAATGGTTTATCTTCATTTTGCTGCCTCATATTATTCTATCTATCTATCTATCTATCTATCTTTTATCTATTCGTATAGCTTTCATTTATCTATATTATAAGACTAGTAAAAAAGTTGCATCTAGAACAATGGGTAGATAAATGAAAATAAATTAGTATATGAATACATAACCACATCATCTTTTGTATTCATACTGAATGATTGTCAAAATTTAACGCCACTAATATTATTTTCCACACCCTTCGCCATCACTTTCTAACCTATAGCTTATGTGTAAATTGAAATAATAGCAGTTTTTAATAGATTTGCCTAAAGGAAATGAACCTACCATTCTCTTACAGTCTTTAGCCCGTCTCCCTCCCTAATGCTAGAGCAGTATTTTCTACATTACAAAAGCAATTATATCACTTAAGGGTTTTATTATGCGGCTTAGCAAGCAGCTGTGGTGTGATACCATAATACTAGGAAACACAGACACCCAAATGTGTCTTCTGTATATGGGAAGGGTTGATCAACAAACTGGCTTTACAAAAGGCACAAACTCTGCCTACCTGTAGTGCATATAGCCCCTGTGGAATCTACTTCCAGTTACTAAGTTTTGTTGTTTTTTTGTAGATTTTTAAGTCTTTTAAAACTTAAGTTATGTCAGAATCAGGGAAAGTGGACCCTCTGTACCACCGTGAGCGATGACATAAGCCAACACCTGGGAGGGGAGAGTAAGTGGCACCCAGTTTTCACCAGAGCCCACCGCAAAGCGGCTTGGACTTGCTGCGGCAGGATATCACCAGGTCGTGGTGGCGGCCAATGCGAGGTACAGAGTCGTGAGGTAGCATTGTGGTCGGGGACAGGCAGGAGGTCAAGACAGACAGCACGGGATTGGAGTCAAAGGCAGAGCGGAATTCTGGGCTGGCAGCAGAAGAGCAAGGAACAGAATTGGGGTCACAACAGGAAATCAGTCTAAACACATCAGTTAAGGAACACAGCTCTCTCAATGGCATGAGAGCACAAAGATCCGTCAGGGGACACACAAAGAGGCTGGTAATTTATCAGGGCAGGTGGCCGTCCAGCACCACGCTGGCCCTTTAAATCTTACAGAGCCGTGCCGAAGCGAGGGGACCGCGGCTGGAGCGAGGGAAGGTAAGTGAGGCTGCAGACTGTCTCCGGGGGCACAAGGAAGCACATGGGTGCGCCTGCGACCCAGGACATGGGTCGCAGGAGCACCCATGATAAGTTGGTTGTCCTGTTTTCTGCATCGGTAATGACTGGGTGTCTATAGGCAAAGAAGTGTTATGGATCTTTACAGATTCTTTGTTAGAGACAGTTGCCACTTTTAATACTGTTGATTTGGGCGGCCAACTGGACCCATAGTCACCTAAACCAGCCACCAAGTTTGCTACTACCCTGAAGGAGGGCCTCCAGCCCTGTACTACTTATACATGTTGGCCAACTCCTGACATATATGTATACAAGTATACATATTTCAGAACCTATCAAATTTCTCCAAAGGTCCTCAAACTGCAGGACTGAACTGGACTCCCTTCTTTTGCATTTATCTATGAAGTAAGCTTCTTAGTTTTGGTACCATATCTAGGGAGTGTCAGGCCATTTTTGGACCCACAATTTCCATAAAACTTCCTCTGGCCTGAGAATAACGGGACAGTAGTGCAGGACCTTATATGTTTAGTTTTTTCACCTGGGCTACAAGCAGTACAAAACAGATATTAATAACCAATAACTTAGATATTAATAACTTCTATGAATGCATGGAACGTGAGAAATGGAGAAATATCAGAACCAGGCAGATGATCAATGTTGGATGAAAGTACTATGGAAGGTCAAAGTCATAACCAGGCTTGACACTATACTATACTACACTATACTAGAGGTGAGTCCACCTTCACATCTCCGGGGCTTGAAGTTATCATACCATGATACTTTCCGAACATAATATCGCCTGATGTCCCCGGACTGAGACTGAGGACAGGGATAAGGAGAATGCAAGGGTAGTTAATCAACTAGGGGGCCACCCTCACCAAAGTATCAGAGTATCTCTGGTGGGCCCTGATTCAACCCAACACTAAACCCAAGAGGTCCAGCAGAAAACAACCCACTTTGGAGACTGCAAAAGTCTATTTCTTGGGGATGAGAATAAGAATGAGCCCCCAGAGTAATTTTCTTTGGTAGGCCAAAGGATTCCCAGTTCAACACTGGTCACAAAAAACTGTTCTCGCTCTTTGGATGTCTTTGGCCACTGAGGAAACCCCAACACTTTTGCTATGACTCGTAATGCAGAGAGAATGGGGGTTGTGCCACTGGAAGCGGGAAGTAGCGTCAGTATATTTTATTTATGCTGAGCGTGGAAAACATTTCTAAGCTGGATAGAGCCTATGTAGAGGTGGGTCTCATTTATTAATTAATTTACCAGTGAGGAGTGGTTCCATCACCCCCACCCACCGTCATGCGTCTAGTTCAAATAGGATAGGATATAGTCATTTTTTTTATTTGAAATTTTTAAACCTGACAGAGCTGTTTCCCAAGGGAAAGGAGGAAACAACTCCTCACTGGCCACTCCCATGGGACACGGGCCACAGCTCTGCAGAGAGAAAGGTAAACTTTCATCTAGCTTTTCTTTTTATGGGAAAAAGACAGTCTTATCATACAAAAATGGCAGCCAGGGGGCTGCCAGAAAAAGAACCAGAAAAAGAGCTCCAGATGATAAGTTCCCTTTAAGGCCGGCGATGCCTTATAGGTAACTTCTGTTGCAGCTCAATATATAAGTAATGTACAGGCGTTCCCCTACTTAAGGACACTCGACTTACAGACGACCCATAGTTACAGACGGACCCCTCTGCCCACTGTGACCACTGGTGAAGCTCACTGGATGCTTTACTATAGTCCCAGACTGCAATGATCAGCTGTAAGGTGTCTATAATGAAGATTTATTGATAATCCTTGGTCCAATTACAGCAAAAATTTTGAAACACCAATTGTCACTGGGCCAATTGTCACTTTTTGTCTGGATCTACCATTATAAAATATGCAGTTCCGACTTACATACAAATTCAACTTAAGAACAAACCTACGGACCCTATCTTGTATGTAACCCGGGGACTGCCTGTATTGAAACATTCAGGTCTAATTTATTCCTTGGCCTCCACAAATTGTTGAATCGTCGTAAATATGTTTTTTTTATTAGAAAACAGTAATGTATAATTTGATTTATCTAGACCCATCTGTGGTCCCAGGAATATTTCTATATTAGACATTAAAAAAAATCTCATATGTTCATGCTTGTAAATCATTATCAGAAATACAAAGAGATAGTAGACTCATCTGCATTGTGAAGCCATCATCAGACCTGAAGTGCGGCAAAACATTACGAGAAGCAATTGCTAGATGACCCTGTTTGTTATGGTTCCCATAATAAGCTTTAAAAAGGCGTTTTGTCTACAAAGCTGTTCTCTTTATCACAGTCCCAATTGTCTGATGTAAACAAATTTGTGCTGTATTAATCATTTCCAAGAACTTAGACAATATGGTCAACCAGATGTTCTTCACGTTCTGGATACTAGATGTTCCTGTGGTTCCTTTCCCTGTGGTGCAAACATGCAGGACAGCTTTCTTGTTGACTCGGTCTGAAGCGTAGGTTTTCCAGGTCTAGTCTGAATCAGAGGTCTAAAATAATAATTCTATTAGAGCTTAAAGGTTTTTTTTCTAGATGTAAATATTAATGGGCTAGCCTTATCCGTAACGACCTGGACCTTTTTCATTTTTAGTTTTTCACCCCAATTACAACCCTTCCAAAAGCTGTAACTTTTTTCTTTTTCAGTTTACAGAGCAGTATGCAAATTTCAATCTACAGGATCAATTGTGCTTCCTACAATACCCGCTTAGTCTTTGGGTCAGCACGACAACCGGGATTTCAGAAAAAATATTACTATATTGCCATATTCTAATGGCAATTAGGAGATGGAAAAAACATGAAGATTCCAATATTTGGATAATTTGTTTCCCATTATGAGGTGCACTGCAGGACATAATCATTTTTATATTCTGATAGGTGATAGGGTCCAAGATAGCAGTGTCATTTAATGTCATGGTCAGCAACCACTGTGCTGCTGAGGTACCCGCGATAGGTGCCAGCATAGTGCAGAGGACACCTGCAGAGGGCTAAGCCCGTAATTGTGCAGCATGTTAAGGGGTAAGCAATGGATCCATGGGGCACATGTCATGAGTCTACTTTTGGAACATGCAGGGTACTTGAGGAAGCGTCTAACATCCCTATCCTTTTAGAAGACATCTTGTTTTTTGGTTTTCTGGAAAACTTAAAGGGGTATTCCCATCTGGGCATTCACATTTAATTAAATTCAATTGCCATCTGTAAACATTTCTTTCATTTCAATTGGATGTGATTAAAAAAATTGTTCCTGTGTGAAGATAATTTCTCATAAATGTAGCCATATTGTCCTATAGAAACGAGATGGCCTCCTCGGATACGACCACCTCACATTTTGGCAGCGGTGGCCAGACATGCGCTATTGACCCCTGTCTGACCACCAGGATTCAGCGCTCATTATCACAGACAGCTGTGGGACATGCAGTAACTCTCGGACATTTTTTTCATACTTTCATCAGATTACAGGGGTTCCCAGGAGGAAAGGAGATGACAATAAAACATTGACCAATGGGGGTAATGTACTAAGGGCCCGAATCGCTATTTTTCCTCGGGTTTCCCGAATATTACCGATTTGCACCGTTTTTCCCTGAATTGCCCCAGGATTTTGGAGCACGAGATCGGATTGTGGTGCATTGGCATCGCATGCCTGCGATGGAAATCGCGGGCGTGGCCGTCGGAAAACCCGACTGATTTGGAAAAACCGCGGAATTTTAAAAAAAATGTGTTGCTTGACACGCGCTTACCTGCACCCAAGATAGGACGGTGAACTCCAGCGGACTTCAGCGCAGCAGCGACACCTGGTGGACATTGGGCGCACTACCTTAGTGAATCGCCGGAAGACCCGAATCCTCCACAGAGAACGCACCACTGGATTGCGACAGGACCGGGTAAGTAAATGTGCCCCAATGAATCAGACCAAGTTTGATGTGAAAATCTAAATAAGAAGGGAGGAAAACTTTTTAGAGGAGATGTAACAGGTTGACCGAAAAAAGACAAATAAATAAAAAGCAAGACATTTCAACCCCAGTAGGCAGAGTTTCAAGAAAGGGAAGGGTTGGGTTGGTGTGTTTAGAGGTCAGGAATATAACTATGTAGATAAAACCTGGTACAATACTGGATTAACATGTAGGCTCCATGTTCTTTTTCTGGCATTGACCTATTGTAATAATGGGGTTAACAACCAGCAGTTGAGGTTATAACCCTACCCGATTTTCACTTCATTACCAACCGCCATCACTTTTACAATACAATTACTATATGGGATTGTGAAAGGAAGCATTATACTGACTGAGTGGATGTATTGATCCTGTGCTTCATGGTTTTGTTATACTTAGTTTATTATTCAGAGGTCAAGAGGTCTACAGAGATGTTCACACCAGCAGCCAAAAGGTGGAAGAAAATGTAAAAGCAGTTAATAAAAACTATTATGGCCTCCACTTTTTCTTGGGTATTCAATATCTAAATGCAGAAATTAAAATCAACCATTTTTCTTATTATTGCGACTTCACCTCATCCAATGTACATGAATATTGTTTACATATTTTTAAATATAAATTTACACCAAAAATACCTCATATTCATATTATAGAAACATGAAGATAACCACTACACCTGATCATCGTTTTTAGTGTACGGTGATAATAGACTGAGCATTGAAAATTTATTAGGCACAGATAGAACTGCCTTCTTTGTTCCCTCTGCAAATCATTAATACAAAAAGCCCTACATCCACCAAATATCATCTGTACAAAAAGTAATATCACATGATATCTACCAGTTTCTCTGTAAATGGTTAATTCATTGCACATGTAGACCCAAGTCCCTATCATTTCTTATATTATGAAGGCACAGAATGTACTTCCTTCCTAAATGATGTTGGCACAGATAGTACTGCCATCTAAGCTCTGGACGCTTGCTTAGACTGTCATCCTTTGTAAGTTATGTGGGAAAGAGATGAAGTAGCACTCAATTGTAGAAAATTTTCAGTTGAATTGAAACTTGAGTAGGCACAGATAGTACTTTGCTCTATCCTCTCCCTGTAAATAGTGGAATAATGGAAATGTTTCCATGTTTTTCCAAACTAACGGTAATTGTATATGTAGAACTGTCTTCTTATATCAAACTTACAATTTTGCAGGCACAAAGCTCCCTTTTATGGAGGCACAGATAGTACTTCTATCCCATCTCTCCCATCTCTTTTAATGTAGCCACCATTAGCACTACCTTCTTGTCTCTAGCATTGCATGATGTATGTACAAATAAATATAGTTCATTAGCTAATATATTAGGGAACTGCAGTGGTTCCCACAAAAAGCCATGGTTGCAAGGAATCTGATTTACTGTTTTTTAATAGTGCTGCTTGTGGTATGGATGAGACTTTTGATTAAAGGAGTTTTCTGGACATACAAACTAATGATGACCTAAGCATAATAAGGGTCATTAGTAGTTGAGTGGTGGAGTGTAACACCCACAACTTTGCCAATCACCTTCATGTATTGGTGTTAGCACCTGACTATGCAAGGGACAAAGCAGGAAGTAGACAGCTCCATCCAAAATGTGTTGGCCACATGGTAGAACTGCAGGCACAGCCCTTATATAAGTGAATGAGAGCAGCATCTGCTGTATGGCCGATACACAAAGGACATAGCTGTCTCCTTCCTGCTTCCTGGGTATGAAAAGTTCATTAGTAGATTATGCTCCCAGAAAATGTGCTTAAATGGGTTTTCCAGGAATTCTGGAAAAACCAATTGGTTGTTGGCTTCCACATCACCCAGGTACTTAAAGTTTATGGCACCTATGTTCGGCAAAATGTTTCAGTTGGTCATTGGCTTTGGGGAAACCAACAGTCTGATCTGACCACAAGACTTCACAAGGTGGTCACATGGGGTCTTGTGAGCCCCCTGATATTTTTTCTGAGACCCCTGCCTAAATTCTTAAAGGTTTTTCCAGAATTTCCGGAAAACCCTTTCAACATGTTATATTCAATTATGTTTTATACAAACCTAGGCGCTTTAAAAACATTGGTTCATTTTAGAATATGAAAACCTTTATTTGAAACTTTTTTCCCCTAAAATCTATTAGAATGAAATAATGTAACAGGCACTTTGGACGCTTCTGTAAGAGGATTTATGTTGTCATTTTCTTTAGAAGAGAGCGGGATTGAATATATTTCAATAATAAAATCTACAATCTTTGAAGTGGTAATTATATTTAGCCGTCCTACCTGAATAGCGCTCTAGATATACTGATATTGGCAAACGCAGGGGATGCAAATCTATAGGCGTGCTTACTTTATATAGGGGTAACCATAATGCAGGTGCTGTATACATACCGTATACAGTGTATACATTTGTCTTCATGTAACCACCAAGTGACTGTGTTGTGCATTGAAACCTGTGAAGTCCTTTTTTCATCTTTTCTCTGCAACAGTTTGACACTTTACACCAGCGATATGGACCTGGAGACAATGGGGCAGATTTACTTACCCGGTCCATTCGTGATCCAGCGGCGCGTTCTCTGTGGTGGATTCGGGTCCAGACGAGATTCATTAAGGCAGTTCCTCTGACGTCCACCAGGTGGCGCTGCTGCGCTGAAGTTCCCCGGAAAGCACTGGAGTACACCGAGTCATGCTGAGTGAAGGTAAGTGCAAGCTCCGCGACACATTTTTTTAAAAAATGCGACGGTTTTTCCGAATACGTCGGGTTTTCGCTCGGTCACGCCCCCCGATTTCCGTTGCGTGCATGCCAGCGCCGATGCGCCACAGTCCGATCGCATGCTCCAAAATCCCGGGGCAATTCAGGGGAAATCGGCGCAAATCGGAAATATTCGGGTAACACGTCGGGAAAAACGCGAATCGGGCCCTTAGTAAATGAACCCCAATAAGTTAGAGAGAGTTGTGTGTGACTATTACCTGGTTGTTCTTTAAGTGTTACTTGTAGTGATGAGCGGACCCGACGTCACAGGTCCGGGTCCACAGAACAGAAACCAGGACTTTAGTCAAAAGTCCAGGTTTGTTTCACACCCACCCAGACTTGGACTGGCCCACAGGTGAACAGGTGGATCCACCGATGGGCCCCTTAGTTAGGTGGACACCCAGGCCCTGCGTAAGTAGTGCTGGTCGAGGTACTCTTTCTGTAATTTTTACATATATGTAGCATAGAACATCTCAATGATCAACTACTAGCTGTGGTGGGTCCCAAGGTCAGATTTTACTGGTGGTCCCAAGGAAACCCAGTCCGACACTGCTCCCACCCCCTTCACTGGTGTCAGCACTGATCATGATTTTTAGCCTTTGAATGCCTTGGGTAAAGCATACTTCCATTTTTTTTGGAGGTTTTTTGCTCCCTGTGATGTTACAGGGGGAGGGGGACAAGATGGCTGCCAAAATTGGCTTTACTCTTGGTGTGTAAAGGATAATATCCACAATCAGTGCCATCACCGATCACAAGTGTTACTGGTGAGTGAGCGGCTCCATTTATAACACCCGGGTGTCCGTATTCGGGTCAGACTCCACAAACCAGCTGAACCTGAATACCCATGAGTCTGCTCATCATTAGTTACCTGGGACTCTATTGCTTATAGTGATCATTATGTGATTTTTTACTCAAAAGTTATCTCTGAAAAACATGAAGTGTGAAACAATCATTAGATTAATTATGTTAAACTTAAAGGGAAGATCTCATATCTACAGGATATGTGATTAATACATGAAAGATGCAGGTCTCCCCTCTGGAAATCAGGGTCTGCTGTCCCCTTTCCCAAGCCTTGTGCATGTGTGGTCAACTCTTCATACAGCCTGACCACAAGATGGTGGTCAATAAGGTACAGATCTTTGAGGTACTTTCATGTATTTTATGCATATTCTGCAGATATTTCATAAATGCTATTCATGAAAAAACCTATAAAATTGATAACAACATGGAAAATTTTAGACCAGACTTTAAGAACTAGAAATGTCTGAGAAATTCTGGAGCCCATTTAGAATATTGGACGCCAAAGCTTATGGCACTGATTACTCAGAAAAGGTGGGGGCTAGCGAAATAATTCTAACTGTGCCAGAATTGGTGGAATGACATTTATTGGAGTGGGTGGCAAAGGTGAAAGGTCTACATTAATTGTCTGTTCACACGTATTGTTAAGCTGGACAAACATACTGATTTCGGCAAAACCAGTTAAACCACATTTATGGTAATGTCCTGGTGGCAGATGTCAAGAATCCCTTTGTAGAAACAAGTATTTCAGTGCTGTACAGTGGTGCATGAAAGCTTGTTTTCTCTGTAATAAACGTCACTGTGCATTCCTAATGACACCTTCCATGTATTCTTTGGGTCGGTTTGATCATAGGGATAACAAATTAATACAGTCATGGCCATAAGTTTTGAGAATGATACAAATGTTTACAAAGTCTACTGCATCAGGTTTTATGATGGCAATTTGCATATACTCCAGAATGTTATAAAGAGTGATCAGCTTAACAGCAATTAATTGCAAAGTAAATATCTGCCCAGAAAAAGAACTTTTTCCCCAAAAACACCTTTCAACTTCATTGCAGGCCGGCCTTAAAAGGAGCAGCTAACATTGTTTCAGTGATTGCTCCAGTAACACAGGTGTGGGTGTTGATGAAGACAGGGCTGGAGATCAATCTGTCATGATTAAGTAAGAATCACACCACTGGACACTTTAAAAGGAGGCTGGTGCTTGGCATCATTGTTTCTCTTCTGTTAACCATGGTTATCTCTAAAGAAACACATGCAGTCATCATTGCACTGCACAAAACTGGCCTAACAGGGAAGAATATCGCAGCTAGAAAGATTGCACCTCGGTCACCAATCTATCGCATCATCAAGGAATTCAAGGAGAGAGGTTCCATTGTTGCTTCAGGATCAGGCTACCAGCAGTGCAGAGCTTGCTCAGGAATGGCAGCAGGCAGGTGTGAGTGCATCTGCACGCACTGTGAGGCGGAGACTCTTGGAGCAAGGCCTGGTGTCAAAGAGGGCAGTAAAGAAGCCCCTTCTCTCCAGAAGAAACATCAGGGACAGACTGATATTCTGCAAAAGGTACAGGGAGTGGACTGCTGAGGACAGGGGTAAAGCCATTTTCTCTGATGAATCCCCTTTCCGATTGTTTGGAACATCTTGAAAACAGCTTGTTCGGAGAAGACAAGGTGAGCGATACCATCACGGTAAAGCAACCTGCAAACACTCATGTGTGGGGCGGCTTCTCAGCCAAGGGAATCGGCTCTCTCAAAGTCTTGCCTAAAAACACATCCATGAATAAAGAATGGTACCAGAATGTCCTCCATGAGCAACTTCTCCCAACCGTCCAAGAGCAGTTTGGTGACCAACAATGCCTTTTCCAGCATGATGGAGCACCTTGCCATATAGCAAAGGTGATAACTAAACTTTTAGTTTTTTTGCAATTATTTTATTTTCTAAACTATTTAAATTTTTTTAAATGTATTTTTAGACCATGTACCCAACTGTTGATAGGTCATTTCCCCTGATGATGTCACAATCTGATTCAATGGCGAAATTCTGGTGGGTTATGTCTTAAATCTCTAGATTGGCTCTGGTAGCTCTGAACTACAAGGTTATAACTACTGTATGTCTTTTTATGTTGGAATGAAATATAATATTAAAAAATCCATAATTTATGTTTATTCAAAAGAAAGAAAATTCTGATATCTTTACTTTATACTGTGTCTTGTTCCTTATTATGGCCAACTGAAATCCAGCTGACACAGAAGTTACCAACAAAGTAAAGGAGATGAAAGAGTATTCCGTGTGTAACATGAGGCAAGAAATAGCAGAATCTTCTATTTCTCCCAGTCAGATTTTTGATGCCATATATATGTGACAATTAACTCCGTGACAAATAACTACACATAGATTACAGTAAGATAAGTTGGATGCATTTGCATATCATTACCCAGAATTCCCTTGATTCGGCTTTGATCATAGTTACTACATGTGACATTGTTATGGCAACATGTTAAATATTTGTTTGTATGTATTTTATGTGTTCTTTTTAAGTTTGTATTTTTCAGGTTCAAAGTGTTCAGCTTATATTTAGGTTACATTTCTACTCAGCCAATAAATTTATATCAAATTCGACCTAGCTAAAAATAGATTTTAATGAGTTTAGGAGTTTATACGAGAAGAAAAAAAAACAATGATAGACCCTGGGTCTAGGACTGGATCACGAGCGGAATGGGTGATGATGACACTTAGGTCACTGATGGTCGGAACATAGAAGTCGCCATCATTCAATTTGTCTCGAAAAAATACTAGGGCCCATCAGGCCCCTTAGCATAATTTTTCATATGTGATTTTAGAAGGAAGATGGTCATGGATAAGAAATATAAGAAGATTGCCACAATCACGGTGCCTGGATCTATGAGTGAGTGGATCATGATGGATTTTGAATGCTTGGCCTGCTGGATTTACTATATCAGAAAACTCTGCCAAATATGACCCTGTCTAATTGCCCCCATATTTACTAAGAGGTTTGAGCACCAGCGGGAGGGAATTTTAAGACTAGTGTTTATAATCCCAGTCTTAAAGGGAACCCGTCACCACATTTTTCACAAATACAGCTGGTGATAGTTTTCCATAGAGCCCTATTTACTGAATACCTTTCTTTCAGCTAAAAAATTGTTTCCTACCTGGTATCAGAGGGGGTGTGTCCTATTCGTGCTGACCCTTCCATCCACTCCTTCACATTCCATATGCCACCTCACCATAAGCACCATAGATGACATCACCCTGGTCACATGATATGAAGTGCTCAATAATGTATCCATATTAATAAGTAATCAGGGCCCGTAGCAGTCTTATCCACCACTGGATTTATAGTAAGCTCTCCAAGATGTTTGGAACACCCTCCCTGTCAAGTTCCTTCAGAGATTGCGTGTGGGTATACCTAGAAGACTTTTTGCTATTTTGAAGATGAAATTATCACATTTACCATCCAGCAGTGGATGTCAGACATAAAAATCACCATGTGATGAAAATGTGTTTTCTGAACGGGTACTGGGCGGTACTCCCAGGTTTCCTTTAGAGGCCGGCTGTTCCCAGGATTCCCTGATGGATCTTTGAGCTCTTTTGCCATTGTGAAAGCTTCCTGTTCCCTCAGTTGTTCCCTATTCTGTTCCACCTGAATTCCTGTGACCTCGGACTTGATCTCTGACCTCTGCCGCCTGCCCTGACTCCGTGCCTGTTCCTGACCTCGAGCCTGGACTCTGTTTCTGTTCCGGATCCTCGGCTGCCACCGCTCGCAAGTCACACCTGTGGAACGACCTGGTGGCACCCTGCCGCTTTTGTGGCGGGCTCTGGTGAAGACCAGGTGCCACTTAGATTCCGGTCCCAGGTCTCAGCTAGTATCATCTCCCGCGGTGGTCCAGGGGGTCCAATGACCCCGAACCCTGACATCTTCTTAAGAATGAAGGATTGAGTTTCATGGGTGAAGTCCTTCTGAGTATCAAATATGGTCGGTGGTTTAGGGAGTCATGTGCCCCCAAAAAGGCTTTGGCCCCAGGCGTAGATCTTCTATAGATGAAAGCTAGCTCAAATCTGACTCTCCAGGTTCTATGATTTTGAAATTAAAGGGGTTTTCCCACCATCAAGTTAGGCCCTATGAACAGGATAGGTGGGGGTCTCAGTGAAAAATTCCTCACAGATCACGAGAAAAAGGGTTCCAATGGGGTCCCAGGTACCTCCATCAGACCCCTCTTCACTCCCCGAGAGTAATGGAGCAGACGGCCGCTATGATCAAAGCTTAGCAATTTCTGTCAGCCTCATAGAGATGAATGGAGCAGAGCGGTCATGCGAGCTCATCTGCTCCACTCATCTCTGGGAGTGCCTCGTTCTTGTGATCTGTGGGGGTATATTCAGTGAGACCCCTACCGATCAGCAAGTTAGACCCTATCTTATGGATAGTGCTTAACTTGCTTGGTGGGAAAACCCCTTTAACCCCTTGGGGGCCATATCATCTGTTCCCTTGTAATTCCTTATACAAAAAAAATGGCGACATATACGTATATATATTATTATTTAAGTTGATCCTAGTATATCATATCATTTCACATGTTTATGTGTCTACAGTTAATGAGGTCTTGACACTTTATCATAAAGACTTCCCTAATAATTATGATGCACAGATTCATCTTAATAAGTTATACTCTTAATCAATGTTTTGATATTTTTATACTTACCTGAGTAATTTATTCTCTCCATATCTGCCTATTTATACCTGGAAATGTCTTATTTATTCTCGTTTCTTGTCTGCTCTATTTTCCTCCACTTAAAGTCTGTGAGCGATCATCATACATCATTAGTGCTTGGTTGACACATAATTATATACACACATTATAGTTTAAAACATATCGTAGACATTTTCTGCACACATTTTATTTATTTTTCCCAATAACTTTATTTGCCCTAATATCCCTTTTATTGGACTATGCAGATTTGGTACAACATACTTTTTTTTTACATATGACCTTCCTCACATGACCTCTGGCTGAGTGACCTATGGCCATTCATGTGCCCCTCTTCCTTAAAGGAAATCTAGCATTTACATTTGTGCATTGTGAACTAAACATACCTTGAGAATGCTGCAGCTACTACGTTTTGCTCAAAAAACAATTATAAAATTCAGGGCCTTTGGATAGCTGAGTGCAGACTGACTGCAGTACATAAACACCTTACACTGAGCTTCCTGAACTGTCCAGACCGGACTAATCAACCTGATCTGAACGCAACAGCTGGGGGGGCGGTGCAGCGATTGATTACTTCTGCCTGTCAGGGACAACACATTGAATACAGCATTCTCTGAGGCAATGCATATACCAGTGATGGCGAACCTTTTGGAGACAGAGTGCCCAAACTACAAGCTAAATCCACTTATTTACCGTGAAGTGCCAACATGGCTTTTTAAGCAGTAACTTATTGCTTCCTGTTCTTCCACATCTTTCAATCGTATCAGCCCCCTGAGGCAACCAATACAGTTGAAAGAAGGAGGGCAAATTCAAACTTGTAGCTTCTCTCCAGGGTCTCTCCATAGAGGAGGAATGAAGGGTCCAGGAGGATGACCTCCAAAGATTCAGCCCTGTCCACACCTTCTCACTGTCCCCGAAGTTCCAACCAGCCAATGAAGTGTTGCTTTAAAATAGCGCTGAGAACAGCATCTCTCAAGTTGCCTGGGGCTGCAGGAATATTTGGTGGATTTGTTCCTGTGTGGCGAACTCTGTCCTGGGGTGATGGTCTGAGTGCCCACAGAAATGTCTCTGAGTGCCACCTCTGGCATCCGTGCCATAGGTTCGCCACCACTGGCATATACTGTATAATGCGAGAGGAGAAGCGCTGGGGCAGCCACAGGGGTGGCAGAGCCTCATTATCATAATATTATAATTGTTTGTCCAGCAAAACTACTCAGTTAAGAGATTGAACAAGATATGTTTCTGCATCAGTGTAGCTACAGCATTCTCAAGGTATGTTTGGTTCACAATGTATGAAAACAAATTTCCTTTAACCGCAGTGATACACCACATAAAGCCTGAATATACCAATATAACTCTTTAAGATGGTATCATGTAGTCCTTTATCAATTAGATACACACTCATTTAAATCAAGTAATGCTAAACAATAGTAAAAGTAATAACACTGTCAGTTGTAAATTTAGTAGGAAGCGTTTAGTCTGTTATATGCAAGAGGAAGGAATTTTGACATTTAAGACTGTGACACTATTAAAATCTATGGCGTCAACTGAGTAGACTATGTAAAAGAATGATCATGACTTTTAACGGGGTGATATTATTAAAGTCTACGGGGGCAACTGATGTGTATAACAAGGTAATTCTGACATTTAAGATGGAGACATTAATGCTACATTCCTAAAATCTACCGAGCTTTTAGAAGGATGACGTTGTTGAAATGTAGCAGACGAGGAGGTTAAGCTCATTTCTGCTATTTCACTTATTTGAATTGTATGATAAAAAGTTATTGATGAGTTCTGTGGAATTATTATAGAGCCATAGTGGCTCAGAGCCTTGGGGAGTGGTGTAGACCAGGCGGTCATAGAAGCTAATATAATCGGGACAGATTTACTCAACACCTGCTTTTGGCCCATATCATCGATCCCGAGCTAAAAATTCCATCTGAATGGGCCGAGTTGATCCAGGCGTCTGTAGAAACCTGGAAAACTCTCATTGCCTCATTCCGAGAGCGAATCCCCCCCCCCCCACTAGAGAAATCCGAATTCTGATAAGAGTGTTAGAATTCTTGATCCCTAATATTTCTCTAGAACGATGGAGAATAGCGTGAATTTCAGAAGTGAAAGTCTCTCAAAATGTGCTTTCATCCTTCGCCGACCTAATTTCTAAATACAGGATAGCCACATCTGATAACTACAGGTGGGACATTGCATGGGGCTGGAAGTTAAAAAGACAGTGGGAATTCTTGTTGTATTGAGAAAACTTCTTTACAGAGTCAGATATTAGGTTAGTAGAGATATTTACAATATTTTCCATGGAGAGACAAAGAATCCCTAAAAGGTCCATTCTTAAAATGGCAAATGGCGCTAGGGAGACAAATCTCTGCCAAAGATTGGAAAACTGCTTGCTACTCATCTAAAAAAGCCACAGCCAATGGCAACATGCTAACAAGGTACACTGTAAAACTCTCACCAGATGGTATCTTACTTTTTCATAATTGTCAAAGATCTACACAGCCTCTTCTGACAGTTGTTAGAAAGAAAGGCTCGATTTATCATATATTTTGCCAGCAGCAAGAGGAGAGCTGCAAGCTACAGGAAGTGCATTATCCGGGGAGGGGAATAGTATGATAGAGCAATAATGTAGCAGACATGACTGTGTTATTGTGTGTAATATGCATCTAATGGATCTCATCATCTCATCAGTGAATGTTCAGAAGGTAAATGAACATGTATATAAACCCTGTACCCTGATTATCTAAGCACATTGTCAGCACACAGCATTTCACAGTACTAGAGGGATCATGAAGTGTCTGCTTAGAGAGTTCCCGCCCGCACTCTGGAATCTTACAATGACTACCACTGAGAGCAATAAAACTGAGTAAAATTGTAAAGTAATGGGGTAAAAAACATCATTAGGGGGTTAAAATTTGAGAAATTTGTTTCGTAGACAAAACCCTTTAACAATGACACTTGTAGCTATGAACCCTGCATTAGTGATACTAGGAGAAGACATACAATCTTTTCCCAATAAACAGAGGACATATTCTTATGTCTGTCTTCTGAAAGCAATAAAATGGAAATCAATCACTCCCCCTAATATAAGTTCACTGAGAGAACTCCTAGCTGAACGGCTGATTGCTCGCCGGAACAAGTCTTTCCTCTTTCCTGCCACATGGGACCCATGGATCACTTTGAATCCCAATCTTTCTCCACTGCTGAAAGGTCTATAATAATAATCTTTATTTATATAGCGCCATCATATAGCATCAATGACGTCACTGGGAGAAGTGATCAACTGGCAAATGGCCGCATACCTGTGCTGCCAGCATTTAAATGCCCCCGGAGGCTTCAATGGCAGCATTTAATGGGTATCACCTGCGATTGGTGCCTTCACCGATCACGGGTGTTACCGGCGGGGGTGAACATTCAGGTTCCAAATTCGTCCAAACTTGGCTGAACCTGAACCTAAACATGGCCGCTCATCCCTACTGTTCTGTCATCACCCATTTTTGATTAGCTACAGGGGGGTAACTGGAAACTCACAGCCCTATGACAGGGCTTGGGTTTCTAACAGAACTTTTCCTTATGGCTGTCAGTACCTTTTTGCAGCTTTCACGATACACCGATGCAGCACTATCTCTCAGGTTAATTCCCAGGTGTCTGTAATGAAGATTTATTGTTAATCCTGGTTCTTATGACAATCCAACATTTTTAAAATCCAATTCTCACAGAGACAAAAAAAATTCTTTCTGGAGCTACAATGATAAAATATACAGTTCCGACTTACATAGAAATTCAACTTAAGAACAAACCTAACTTGTAGGTTCAGACTCAGTGCTGAGACCCACACTGAATGTAAAAAGGAGGGGTCAGACTAATAGAGCTGTCGGCCGCGCATGACGGTTCTGCTCCATTAATCTCTATGGAGCTGACGGAAATTGCCGTGCGCTGTGCTCACAGATCTCCGTCATCCCATGGATAGGGCCTTACATTTCTTTGTGGGAAAACCCCTTTATGTTTATGTTTCTTTCATGACCCAGTATGGTGGAATCATTAAGAAAATCTACTTTGACGTGAGATGTAAACTGGTTGTATAAAGTTAAGGAGGAGGAGATTTTAACACTGAAGTCAAGCTCTCTCTTCCTCAGAAAGCCCCCTACACTGTAATTGATGGTCCTGCATCAAGAAAGATTTGATGAAAAACAAAATCCATAGGATAGGACCTAAATTACTGATCGGTATAAATTTCAGTGATAAGACCCCCACAGATCACGAAGGGTCCGATTTACCCCAATCGGGGATACAGAGAACAAGGGGTTCGATAAGGGTACATCGGACCCCCCGATCAGCAATTTAGGCCCTATCCACATGATAGGGAAAACCCCTTTAAGCTTCATTTGATATACATGGTCGGTACATGTGACCGGTTTACAGTACATCAAAAAATATATGGGAAAATATTAACCAATATTATCGTCTCCAAAAAATAAGAAAATAAACAGTATTTATTGGTTTGTTTTCCCACATAAAATGAAATCCCATTGGAAGCAATTAAATTTTCAATGTTGTAACAGTGGGACCAAATATATACGCAAGGTTTTCCATGAAAGGTACATCCACTCACATCCTTCTTCGCTATTGAAGGGCTTCACAGATTTTTCCACTTAGGTTGTCCTGCAATGAGACATTGATAAATAGACTGATAGGGGATAGATCAATTTGGTCGAGAGTTTTAACATTCTAGAGTTTTAACATTGCCAAAAATCAGTTCATAATATATAATTTAAGATATTAAATTAATGAAGAATTTTAGAAATATATATATATATATATATATATATATATATATATATATATATATATGTATATATATATTGTGGGAGATTTGGCCCAGTAGAGACCGTGGTAGCGGGGTGCTGGGA